>VWZG01012140.1:0-29845 GCA_013396735.1 Grallaria varia
ACAAGGGGTTGTCTGTGGAGAAGACTACAGAATTAATTATGTTGGAAAGGACCTCTGAGATCATCCAGTCCATCTATGACCTTACACCACCCTGTCAGTTAGACCATGGCACTAAGTGCCATGAATCCACCAATTCCTTGGGCAGCCCATTCTAATATCTAATCACTCTTTCTGTGAAGAATTTCTTCACTCCTGGATCAATTTGAGACTATGTCCTCTTGTCCTGTTGTTAGTTGCCTGGGAGAAGGGGCCAACCTCCACCTGGCTACAACATCCTTTTAGGTAGTTGTAGAGATTGATAAGGTCATCCTGAGCCTCATCTTCTCCATGGTCCTAGCATGAGGCTATGGTGGCTAAAATGCAGAATCCAGCATTTGGTCTTGAAACTCAAGACCAAGTGCTGGATCCTACATTTTAATCACAATAGCCCCAGGCAGGGAGCCGAGTGGGTGGAAAGCATATCCTTGGTTGAGAATCTTTATGAGAGAATAAAAGATTATTTTTTTATGAAAAGAAACAATACTTATAATAATTTTAAAGCTTTTGAAAGTAGAAATTGAATTTATCAGTCTTGTATTGAGTTATTAGTATAACTCATGCATGTTCACTCATATTTTTTCAATTAAGTGAATCTTAGAAAACCAATAATTACGGGCTCCTTTTCTTCATGTAATAGTAGCAGTTAGTTTAGTCGTGTCCTTTATGAGACAGAGGGTAATCACTGTGTGGCTCAGACTGTGGGACATTTAATGCATCATCATGTCAAAAGAGCATTGACAGTTCTCAACAGAGTTCCATAGGCTTTTATGAACTAAGTTACTAAAGGTTCTAAGAAAATTATTGTTTCTTCTAGGAGGAGGTATGATTTTAAATCTTACCTCGTCTGTTTGGTGGAACAATTTAGCAAGAGATTGAGAAAGTTAACACACACATGCAATCAGTGAGGTTGGTACAGAGTTAAATTTTGAGTCATACTCAAAAAGAAGGGAAGTGTTTGGATCTTTAGAAAATAGGAGCTCCACCGCTATTTGAGAGAACTTGACAGTAGTGGTACTTTTGCGCCTAAGCTCAATTTTTTCAAGCTCTGCCTGAAGAAATTGTACATTAAATAGGGTAGATCGAATCAATAGCATGTCCAAGTTTATTTATTTAGTATCTTAAAGGAAATCAATTACTCCAGTGCCCAAGTCACTACGAAGTTCCAACACTTGAAGGAAAGATAACCTGTAAAAAATATAGAAAAACTGTATGTTGCTACATTTTGGGCCTGAATATTTGGTTTTATTTTGTTTTAAAATGTAAGAAAATAGTAATTGCAAAACAAAATTCAGAAGTAATACTTTTTTTTTTCTTTTTTACTAAGGAAATTTTATTNGGGGGAAAGAGGTGGGATGGGGAGAAGGAGGCAGAAAATGAAGTCACATCCTCAGAGATTGTTTAAGGATTCAGCACTATTTCAGCAGCTATGTAGAAAGGAATTTTGCTTAAAAAAATCTGGGGATTTGCTCTACATATCTATATGCATAATAAATAGAAATTGCCCATATATATGGGCATAAGATAAAAGCTCATTAGTAAAGAATATTCAGAAAGTTTGATTAATTTTTATTTCTTCCTTTATTCTATGGTTTTTAATTGAATTTTGGAAACTACCGGAATTATGATAATTAGTTAACATTGGAATATTTATTGTAATGTATCAATTTATCCACATTGGTACACCTAAAATTCACACTGCATAAGAAAATATTCAGTTGAACTGAGTCCAGAAAGACAGAATTTCCTTTCAAAATCTTCATTACAGGGAAACTTCTGATATGGAATGGAGAAAAAGAAAGCGTAAAAAAGCTACAGATCAAAGAGATAATTTTTACTTCCCAAAAGAAAATGGAATCATTGAGCTCTAGGGTCTTGCAAATATCCAGAGGTTGATGTATGGCAGACTTCACTGCATCAGGTTTGCCTGTATTCTGTGAGCAGGTGAGAATGGAATTGCTAAGAGTTGAGATAACATTTCTGTATCTGTAACACATTCATCTTGAAAGTACAGTAATATATTACATTGCTATGATTTTTTTATATTAGTAACTCTAGACATATTTAGGCTTCTGAGTGCCTCTGTCTAAACAACCATAAAATAGGATATGTTAAGAGGGGAAATTGGGGAAAGCATAAAAAAACGTGATGAAGCATGGCTGTCACCAGTGAGGGAAATGAATATTTTGAATAGGTGTGTATCACATGCACATTGCTGACAGATATGAGGTGATGCATAGTATATGTATTATTTAATTGATAGACATTATAAAAGGTATGGCTTCAAGGGCTCCCCAGACTCCATGATACTGTCTCACTAAAGATATAAATGTTGCATAGAGTGTGATTTCGTTCTGTGAACTTTATCCTCTGCAAGAAAAAGGAATACAATCACTTTATGATGTGACTAATAGAGGATTTGATCCCTACTTCTGAAACTGGCAGCACTTCTTGTATTCATTTGAATGGTTGGAAAAGTACAAGCAAGTTAGGGCTAGCTGTGTCCTTTATCCTTCATTGTCTCCTCTGGACTCTAGTCTCTAAAGAGACTGCATTTAGGTATTTTAGGCATAGGACAACCCAAAAGGGCAACAGGAGAGACATGAAGCCTTGTTTCCCCTCAGACAATTAATTCCATATCCCAGTGGAAGAATGAGCACAGTTGCTTCATTTTTGGTTAATTTTTTTCCATCTTCCACAGAGGTTGTTTTGGTCTACAGATTTGGTCTAGGTGAAATGGATACTCATATAATTTATTGCAAATTGAATGTATTATACCATGATTTTCATGGAAAAGTGTCAAAAAACAAAACACAACATACAACCCTTTAAAATTTGTTTTCTCTGTTTACCTGACATGGAGAAAAAATAAACTGAAAATAAAGTCTAAGCAGAGATAATACTTTTTCAAAACCTTTATTTGCCAACAGACCTCATGAATTGGTGAAAATAAAAAAATAAAAGTAATAAATCCATTTGTCTCATCCACTTATTTCCTCTGTATTTTATTCCTTTTGGAAAAGAAACCCACTATTTTAAATTTGTGAGTTCTTCAGCATTGTATCTGTAGTGCTTTCATATTAATTAACTTGTAAGAGCACAAACATATATTGACAATTGTCTTGTTTTCATTCCTTGATAAGTGTAGGAATTTAACGATCTCACAATGAATGACAGAACAAGTAAACATATTTATCACTTTGAAACATCCAAACAATCCCAAAAGAATACTTCCGATACAATAAAATTCAGCTGAAGCTATGCTGTATGTTTTCTCGACAAAGCAATGTTTTATTCTCCAGGGTTTGAAATTAAGGAGACTGCCAAATTCCTTTTATTTTATTTATGGCTTTGTCTCTATGTAATAATTCATGGGCGCTACTCAAATGTTACTGGGAAAGTGCTACTATACTGGAGATATAGATTTAAATACAGGAACTTTCTATCAATATGCTTTAAAATTTTTACTTGTAAAAGTTTGAAAAATATATATAATATTCATTTATGGAAGTATACAATGTTTAATATATACATTAACTATTCAATATGTTCCATAATCGAAGTTTTAAAATAAACTCCCAGGATTTCCAGGCTAACCAACCTGTCAGCGCTTATATTTACTCCTCTCTATGTACTCTTTCTGTTTTCCTTTGTTACACATTTAAATGCATGTTTCAAGCAGGAAGAGAACTTTTTCCTACATGCTTTTATAACATATAAAAGTATGGAGAACTGGTCCTTGGCAAAGATATTAAGTAATACATTGCTGCAAATAGTAGCAATATCAAAACCCCCAAAATAATATTTAAGCCTGATTCTGAGCTATGATAAAGTAAATAATAGTGAATAAGGAATGATCAAAAAGCTGATTGCTAACCTCTGTGTCAACAAGACACATTATTTTGTCAAATAGATTTTGCCAAGCAGAAATAAATAGTTTTATTTTATTTTATATTTAATAAATAGCACAATAAAGTGCTTTTGAGGAAAGAAGAAATTGAACAACAAAAAGCACTTCCAAACAATTATGTTCTGCCATTTTGTTGATAACCTGAATGACATCTAGGGACAAGTATGAGACTGTCAGTTTGTTCTGAGTTCAGAGCAGGGTCCACAGGTCCTGCCAGGAGTGTCTTTCTGCAAGGTCTTCCCATGGGGACACAACATCCTTTGGGTATGCACCTGCTCCAGCATGAGCTTTCTCATGGTCTGCAGGTGGATATCTGTTTCACCATGACCCTCCCTGGACTGCAGGGGGTCAGTCTGCCTCACCATGTTCTTCATCATGGTCTGATCTGAGAAAACTGGTGATCTGAAGAAAGTCCTGAGGACTGGAAAAATGGAAATATTGCACCCATCTTCAGCCAAAAAACAGGTTCCAAGGAATAATGGAACAATGAGCAAACCTTCCTGGAAGACAACAAGAAGTACAGTGTCAGAACCCTAAGAGTACTACTAGGCTCTGACTAGCCTTCAATCATAGCCCCTGCTCAGGGGCCCATTTCAGCTCAGGCAGTATTTGATCACTGCTCATGCTAAAAGGTCGCTGCGTTTAGACCTGCCTCTGAGCCTGTCCCAGGTCCTTTCTCCGTATTTGTTTGTCTTCTGCCTTCATGATTTGCTGACTGGATTTCTTGGCTGGATTTCAGACCCGAATCTTTACTTAGCATTGTCTGACATTAGACAAAACCAAGTAACTATCACCAACCTAACATCAAGATAGACTGTTAGAGTGCATTATGTAAATAGTGTGGTGTAACAAATTTTATTATAAACTATCAGAATGCTAATTAGTTTTAGGAATACAGTTATCCAAAACTGCAAGCAACTAATGTGTTATGAATTACACAGGATGTTTTATCTTGTATTATGTATTGTGTGATCTAAACCATTGCGGGCATAAATCATCAGACAGCTGATTAGCTGGCAAATGAGCCTTTAGGTGGAGAGGCTGTAGTGCTTCTAGTACCTCTACTTAAGGAAGGCAAATGTAAATTTGTATGATTGATGAACTTGCTGAACACATTTAAATATATAAGTCTGGAGAACTTGGAAACCTTCTTCTAAATTGTGTACTTTCCAATAATTTGAAACAGCTTTTAATAAAAAGCCTACCTTAGTAATTGCCAGAGGTCATTAAGTTTTATTTGTTGTGACACTGCCTTTTGATGAATTTGTGATTTGTTATGCATTCCAATTCAATGGATTACAGTCCTTGAGTACCAATATGACTCCTATGCTATAGTTTTTTCTGTCCAATAGAATGGTCAGACATTCTGTTAGACTCATTCATTGTGATAGTATAAAGAGGATTTGGTTGAAAGAGATCTTAAAAATTATCTAGTTGCAACCCCCAGGCCATTAGAAGGGATGCTACTCACTGGACCAGGTTGCTTAGGGTCCAACCCAACCTAGCCTTGGGATAGATACCATACTACTTCTGTGATCATATGTTTGTTTTTTTAATTAAGGGAAGAATAAATGTACTTTACCTAAGATTACTTTATATCTTAGTGCAGCAAGAACATATGAAATTTAAATAAATTATTCTACTTGTTTTTAGAACAAGATCCAATCTCATTTGTTAAGGTAGATTAATAAAGGAAATTCCATTTATATTCTAAAATTTCCTGAGCCTTCTGGAAAACTCCTATGCTCTTCAGTCTTCCCTGAAATCACAGTATGTGGATTCTGCAGGAACTTGCAGGACCAGATGCCTTGTAAACCAAAGTGATTAATTTTGACAGTTAAATTTTATTGAAGCATTTTGATAGACAAAATATGTGGAATCTGAAGCCAAGTTCAAGAATAATTTTTTATCTAGCTATTATTAGTAACATAAATTGCATTCAGATCAGGGTTAAACATCCTAAGACTGTTAATTGATAACAAAATATATCATATATACAAGTTGAGGTCATGACATCCTGGAATCATGGAATGCCTTGAGCTGGAAGGGGCCATAACGATCATCCAGCTCCAACCTCCCTGCCATGGGCAGGTATACCTTCCACTAGACCAGGGTGTTCAGAGCCTCATCCAGCCTGGCCTTGAAACTTCCAGTGGGTCAGCTCTGGAGCAGCTGTCAGTCAAAAGGCAGCTTGGGAACACTCCCACACTGTGTTTCCTGGAGCCCCTAACCCAGCCTCCCTCCAGCCCAGAGCCCTTAAATAGTCAGGGGCAGAAAAGAATTTTGAAAAGACTTGCACAAGACTGACATTAAAGTCTAATTTTCACAGCACCAATATAATTAATGTGAGCTTTCACCTTCAAAGGCACGGAGTACATTTGTTGTTTAAGGCCATCTCCCATTTGAAACGGAAAGTATAGGTTCAGAACTTCATGCCCTTTTTGTGTCCTTTTTATTTGAACTTGTGAGCCACTTAAGTCTACAAGGTCTTTAATTTTTCATTGTGTAAGACAGTGTATTTTTAGGTTCATAGAGAACAATAAACAGGAATAATACATTAAACTGCATCCAGTGCTTTGTATCTGTGCTGGGGTAGAATTAATTTTCTTCACAGTGCCTGCTATGGGGGTGTGTTTTGGATTTATGCTGGAAATGGTGTTGATACTGTTTTAAAATTATAAAAACTGAAAAAATACAAGGAATTAAAAGACCAGACTAAGAGTTATCACTCAATTTTTATTATAAATTCTCTCACCATAACATTTGCAAGGTGCTTTAGAAGATTATACTGATGAGTTTAGACATCCTAATTCTGTAGGATATTTCAGTATATATATGAATTTAAACCCAGGAAAGTCTGTGTTTATTCAAAAGGTATTACATGTGGAACATAACCCTAGACATACAGTAGACATGTCTAACTGTAAATCAACCAAATTTTTATCTGGTGGTCATTGGCAACATCTGAAGGGTTACATTCTGAGGCACAGACAAATAAATGGAATGCAACCACTGATGATAGATATGAAAAATATTGAACACAAAAGGAATTTTTAGTATGTAAGTATGTTAAAAACATTTTTATTAAATTAAACCTAAGAAATCAAAGCATTTAACCATTATCCTGGTCATTTTTTGTTTTTGTTGTTATTGATTAAACTGCAGTTGAAATCAGCAGCACCATATGTAGAGCTAAACGCCTAAAACTAGCTACAACAACAGGAAATGGAAATATAACTTTTTCCTGTGGCTTTTGTACCTGAGTATGACTAGAAATAATAAGACAACAGAAGAATGAGTACATTGAAAACTAATAGCACAAATGAAGAATAGAAATATCATCTGGTGCCACATTATGATTAAGACGCTCATAATACCATCAAAAATACCTATCAAACTCAAAATCTGGTGGTAGTCCTACCTTAATGATATCAAGTACCTCAAAAAGTGAGAAAAGTAAGAGAAAAAGCACAGTTCTGTTGATATTCTGATGGTTTGAAATTAGAAAGTTAATTCAAGAAGACCATCTTAGTTCAAAAGAGCATACAAAAATGTGGTTTTTTACAAAATCTACATCTGGATCACTCCTGAGGACCAGGGGTTAATAATATGTGAACACATTTGAGAATTTCAGCCTTTTTGCCTGAGTGAGTACATTTTAAATATAACTGTTTAAATTCCAGTAATTTATGCATGTGTAATATTCTGGTTGGCGTTCAAGGAGATGCAGGTGGCAGTGGTAGATGACCCACTATTCGGGCCCATATAAAATAGTGGACAGTACAATGGCTTTGTAGACACTGATCTTTGTACTTCTCTTCAGATGTTTATTGCACCAGACTCTTTTATGGAGTCTT
This sequence comes from Grallaria varia, assembly GCA_013396735.1. Lineage (NCBI taxonomy): Eukaryota > Metazoa > Chordata > Aves > Passeriformes > Formicariidae > Grallaria > Grallaria varia. Next base: position 7,804 of record VWZG01012140.1, read on the forward strand.
CCAAAAGCACTCACTGCCTTCGTACAACCCTAAACATCCACTGGTCTGATTACGTGACCAATGTGTCTGTCCTTGAACAGGCAGCAGTCACCAGTATTGAGGCGATGCTGCTGAGAACGCAGCTGCGCTGGGCAGGGCACGTCTCCAGGATGGAGGATCACCGCCTCCCTAAGATCGTGCTCTATGGTGAACTTGCCTCCGGCTGCCGCAAGAGAGGAGCCCCGATGAGGAGGTACAAGGACTCTCTGAAACAATACCTCAGCCTTGGCAATATCGACTACCATCAATGATCCACTGTGGCCTCCAATTGGGAGGCATGGAGACACACCATCCATAACGTTGCTGATTCCTTTGAGAATGCACGCAGAATCAGTCTGGAGGAGAAAAGACAACGCAGAAAGAACCGTGCCTCACCAACACCGCCTATGGAGACTTTCTGCTGTGCCTTTTGCAACTGGATTTACCTATCTCGCACTGGCTTTTTAGCCATCAGCGCGCTTGCAGCAAGCGTGGGTAGAGCCTTTTCCAAATCTTCGTTCACAAAGCCCAGCCATGATGAACATTCTATTTATAAAATGGCATCTCAGATGACAATGCCAATATCAAAATGAATGCAACACATCCAACAGAAGAGTATGTGTCATAGAAACATCTGTCTCAGTAACACTGATGAGTTCAGACACAAAAATGATCACCAAACCTTTATTTGTTTTGTTTGCAAAATTAATTTAGCACAATATAACAAGACCAGAAAATAGGCCCATGCACTGACAAAAAATTGTCTACACTGTTTAATTTCTAGGCCAGCACCAGGGATAATTTTGACTCAGACAGGAAGCATCTTGCCTGAACAGAGTACTAATCAAAGGTCAGGGGAAATGTCCTATAAACAAAACTTACTTGTTTTGAGGAAGAAAAGCACCATATGGTTGTGGGTTGTGCCATGTAATTCACCCACAGGGTCAGATGGAAAACCGTAATCCTAAATCCTCAAAGGGGACCTGCTGAGAAAGGATTGTATTGAATTATCTAGTACTAGGGGTGCTTCAGAAAGTATGGTAAATCAGCACTTCTGTACTTTTGAAAGCTAGAAATAGCTTACTCTTTTTGAGCTTAATTGCCCAACCACAAAGAAAGAACAGAGCACCAACCTGTTCTGTGTTGCTGTCTAGAGGATACACACACTAAAGAATTTAGGCTCCTCCAGTCAGTTGCTGATAGTGTCAGTTATATGAACTCAGGACAAAGACTTCAGTGTCCCCATACTCTAATTCTTATTCACATTACAAAGTACCGTAACAATTCAATTTTAATTACTCGTGTCCTGTGACTAAGGGCTAGAAAACGACTTCCTGACCACCATGCATTTTATCATACAAGGAATAAGCAAGCAAAATTATTAAGTAAATTATATATTTCTCCCTCTTTGCCTACAAGGTTGACAATTACATTTTTTCATACTTTGCAATTTCCTAAATTTTGTGATTAAACATTAACCTGCAGAATAAAAAAATAAAAAATAAATTATATAACACAACCAACCACTAGCCAGTTAGAAAGGAAGTTGTTAATATTCTGCAACTGAATTTAGGTCCTACCACTACAATTCTTTCTTCTGTGTGTATCATTTAGTGCTTTTTCTTGCTCGGAAGAAAATAATTTTTTCCATGTAATGTGAACACAATTAGAAAAACAATGGGATTTTGCTCATAAGTCTCTCATAACATCCTCTACAAATTTTCATATAAGCAGCAATTAAATGTCCTAATAAGCACACTACTCTGAGATTAAATGAACTGTATCATAATAGCCATTCAAGTTTTGCCATAAATTATCCCCCTAAAACAAAAACTAATTAATTTTATCATTATCCTTTTGTTTGATACTCCAAATAAAAAAATAGTCAAAGTAATTATAGATATATAGGACAACTTCATATGCCAACAAATTGTTTTATCTATTTTAAAATGTATATTGCATATGCTTTCATCTCAGCCATACAGAATACAGGAATAAACTTTCTTTCACTAAAGCTAGTGTAAAACTTTTATTGATTTTAATGAAAGTAAGATCAGATCTATAGAAATTTTTTCACATAAGACTTTCAAATTTTCTGTTAGGCTATGTGACAAAAACCTCATCTAAACATTCACAAAGGAACACACAGAGAAAATGAGTGGCGTGGAAATACAATTAATACTCTGCCTCAGCTCCTCCCAGACCCATCCAGGGTCCATCAGACCACCAAAGGCCCATCTGCACAAAAGCCCAGAGGCAGGTAAGAACCCAAATCAACAACTCAGAGAGTCAGTGTGTCTAGACTCCTCCCAGGGCTGTTCCAAAAGACCACTGATGTCCATGGTGAAGGCTGAGTCCATGGTGGGACTGGCTTTGGGGGATGAAGATAGTACCAGAAAGTTCTATTTGTGTGTGCATGACAGTCTGTACCAATAATCCTAGTACTCAAACTTGAGGTACCCTTTCTGTTTTGTCAAGATGATTCTGGATCGACCTGTGCTTCATTATACTCATTTTAGATTCTCAATAATCCTTATTAGCATTTGTGACTTGGGAATGTTATAAAAATGCAAAGGTAGCCATATAGTCATGCATGGTAAACATAAGCACTATGCCATACAAGATCATGTGGTAACAGAATGTAGAAGAACAAGACTGACTATACTGCAGACATTTTACTTCAAAATGCATGTGATGGGTTGACTTTGGCTGGCTGACAGATGCTCATCCAGCTGATATTTCATGCCATCTTCTCAAAAGGACAAGGTGAGGCAATTAGATAACAAAACTATTGGGTCGAGAGAAAGATAAGGAAATAACTCACTAATAAACAAAATGGGCAAAGAGTCCTGGCTAGGAAAATTATTTTATTTCTTCTCTAAGCACTAAGTAAGAATAGAAATCAAGAGAATTCAGTAATTCAGATGCATGGAGGGGCCCATGGCCTCTTCTCAAAGACACCGTTCCAGAAGTCTTTATCCCCCCCCAAACCCTTACCATTTAAAACCAATCCAGTGCATCAACAGGTCAATTAGTCCTTTTTGTTATGCTGTCTGGGTAGAATTAATCCCAGAAGGCAACAACTCATCTATTTATTTTAGAGTTGGGTGTGCTGCCTATAGATATCTTTCTTGAAGGGACTGTCCTTTGTCTGTTTTTAGAGATATAACTTGGCTGGATAGAGAAAAAAAAAAAACACACCAGAAATCTGTTGAACACATGTATTTTGACAGCTATCCCTTTGTGAACTCCATACCTCTTCTCCATGCATAAAAACCAGGTATATAATTCTGTTTGAGGATAGCTATTCCCATTGTTTCAAAGGAAAAGAACAGAAATAGTTTTCTGCATACACAAATAAGACTTTTTTTTTTTTTTAGAAACTTTTGTCAAGTTTTGGCAAATCGGGAAAGAAAAAGCTACTTTATTTATTCCCTGCTGCATAGTTATCAAAATCTTTCTGAGATGCTGTAATTTTATCGCGATCAGTCTTATATATAAAGGCAAAATAAACATACTCATATATTATACCATCAAATGTAATATGCCTTTCCTTTAGATCTGTGAAAATAATATCTCAAGACCTGGACTAATTAATGCAATTTTCACTTAAATTATATAATCCTTGCAATTTACGCACATTTCAAAGGAAGACATCACTGAAATACGCATTAGACAGATTCACTGCCCTTCATCTGTAAAATGTCTTCATAATGCATTTTCAAGCTGCTCACAATTTTATATATTTATATCGGCAAATAATTCACAGGATAAATATTCATCAGATTATGTTTTAGAATTAATGCAAAAATTATTTAAATGCATACGCATGGTGACCAGGAAGCTGAAGGCCAATAAATTCAAATTTATTTTTTGGTTGCCGGAAGATATTTTTAAACATAGACTCAAAATGTTAATGTTTTCATGAAGAAAATTGTTGTAGGTCAAACAAAATGGAAATTAAATAAATGCATTTTTTTAAATAGAAATAATTTTAAAAATCTGTGAATGGTTAAGTCATCACTGCTATTAAGTCACTTCATTCTTGGTTCTTTTCTTGACACAGAAAGACTTGTGATTCCTGTTTTCTACCTCTGTTGCTTCTTTCAAGGGAGAATGGAATAATTATGCAGTGCACAATTAACGAAGTTAAATTGAGCAGAACTATTTATTTTACAAATACGGGTTTTATAAAGTGACAATTAGTAAATGCTAAATAAGACAGTTTGATTTGAAATTGTTATCTGCTTATTTATAATCAAATTTAATGGTGTCTGTAAATGTTAATTTTGCTAATTCAACTTGGAGATAAGGGATAGTAACCAACTCCATATTAATTTACTAAGGATTAGTAAGAGGAGTGTTGAGAATAATTGAAAGGCATTTCCATGTGAAAGTACGAATACAAATCAAATGAAATCAGATTTTCAGATGCAATTCTAGTTTCAGCTAAAATTTCTTCACAGACTAAAAATCATCTGAATAAATAAGATGAAATAATTCTCTGACCTTTTTTCAATATCAGTGAGGCTGAACTAATTTTTCTAACTCTTTTTGAAAGACATTGTTACAACTAGCTATTAAAAGTCAAAATCTAATATAAATGTTTGATGTATGCCTTAGATGCATCTAATGGAATTTGACATAAGAATATAAATATTAATTATGTGAATCTTTTCCATGTCAAGACAATATGATTGGTAATAACAATCTCATTGCTGTAGGTATTCGATAGTTGATTACAGTTGATACCACAGCATCTAGAGGTTTCACCCTGGAACAAAGCTGTGCGTCAAAACTCATCTTCACTATATAAGAAAAAGTCTAAAGAAAGCTATAACGATCTGAAGATCTAGAGTTTAAATATTTTCTTTAATCTACATGAAATTGCTACACCCTCACTGATGTGTTAAAGTCAACGGAAATTAACTTAAGATCCAGGAATGAATAGATTATTCTGGTCATTCAATGGAAAAAAACCCAACCAAACCAAACCAAACCAACCAAACCCACCCAAAAATAAAAAAAAAAAACAAAGCCATGACTCTTATTTTCTATTTTTTTCTGGCTTAAAGACAACTTTCCTTTAAAGATTTTGAGATCTGCCTGAAAAGATGATGGTTTTGCTGAATGTGAGAATAAAGGATTGTAAAGTTAGATATATGTTATATAGTTCCCACAAACTAAAGGGAAATGCTTATAAATCCTGCCTGCTAAGAATCATAGAATCATAGAATGGCTTGGGTTGGAAGTGACATTAAAGATCATCTAGTTCCAATCCCGCTGTGACAGGCAGGGACACTTTTCACCAGACCAGGTTGTTCAGAGCCTCATCCAGCCTTGCCTAGAGCACTTCCAGCGATGGTGTATCCACAACCTCTTTGGGACTCACCACCCTCACATTCCCTCACCACCCTCAGAGTAAAGAATTTCTTCCTAACATCTAATTTAAACCTGCTTTCCTTCAGTTTGAAGCCATTACTCCCTGTCTTGTCACTACATGACCTTGTAAATAGTCTGTCTCCATCTTTCTTGAAGGTTCCTTTATGCACTCGAAGGCTGAAATTAGGTCATCCCAAAGCCTTCTATTCTCAAGGCTGAACAACCCAAATTCTCTCAGCCTTTCCTCATAGGAGATGTGCTTCATCCCTTTAATCATCTTGGTGGCTGTCCTCTGGACTTGCTCCAACAGCTTGATGTTCTTCCTGTGAACTCAACTCTTTAAATTGAGATATAGACAGACCTTAGATGCTTTTGTCCAGAACAGAAATCTAGAGAGCCATCCTTGGAGGGATCTAGAAATCTTAAAATTTCCCTAATAATCTCCCTGGTTACTGAAAAAAGACATTTATCTACAAAAAGGTACCATTTAGAAACCATAGTTTGGCATAAATCCTGTTATAGTGCAGTTTTTTTGTATCATTGACAAATAGTACTAAAGGAACCCAAACCAGGTCAAAACCATGGAGTTGCTTGAAAAATTGGGCTGGTTGACATGTCTACTCTTGTTGTAGACATGTAGAGTAAGGATTATTGAGCTACTTAGGGATGTGAAAATTCATAATGTTTCCAATTTTATGTCCCATTTTACCAGCCTTTAAAAAGCCTGAAGAGGGGATCAGTCCAAGTTTCTTCAAAGAAAATAAACAGGTTATATTTTGTGATGGTATCATCCCATGTCTGTTAAGAGCATATGGTCTTCACACCAGTTAAAAAAAAAATAAAATTATTTCCTCATAAACACTTAATATAAACAATACTAAAAATAGATACTTGTAGTGATACAGTATTTTTTCAAGGAAAATACTGCAAAACAAATTATTTAGCTTTATATTCAAGTTGTGATAAAATAGATATTTATTGGGTTTTAATCTAACATTTCAATATGCAAAGAGAAAAATAAAATTTGAAGCATTGTAATAAAACCAACAGTATACTGCTCTAAACATTCAGTAGCTGGCAAGTGACATTGGAAAAATATTTATATATAACTATCAGTTGAAAAAATTAATAATTTTAGCTGACCACGGATACTTGTGTATGAGTAGTGAATACATAGCCTTGTTATATGTAGGGAAAAATAAACACTAGAATGAAATTTTATGAAATACCATAGTCATTTCATGAGAAATTAACAGTCACTTAGTGTAGGGACTAAAGTAATATATCTATTTCATCTGCAAGCCTCTAAATTACATTTGGATTATGTGGAATTCACTTTTAACAAAACTTTTCTTCAATTGCTTCTTTGAATACTAAAATCAAAGTGCGGATGATTCTCATGGATTAATAAGATTTGCCTAGTTTATGATTCTTTTTCATTATATTTATTTTGGGAACTCAGTATTTACAATTTACAGAGGAAGGAAGACTTCAGGCTCCTGCATTTGTTTTTTTTTTTTCCTCAGTAATTCTCAGTTTCATAATGCTTTCCTCTCAAAAGATATTTTTAGAAAGTTTTCTTTTGCAAATAAAATGTAAACTTCCAGAGTATTTCAAATGAAATTTTCAGAAAGTCTCACTCACCAAAACCTTTGGAAGAGTCTGCAGGTATATAATGGACTCCTGCACTATTTTATCCTTATTTCTGCATGAATTTTTTTCTTTTCCTTTCTAATTTTATACTTAATAGTGGCATATTTCCCCTAATTTCTTCTTTGCAGAGGCTCGTGTTCCCACTAATGAAGTCTGTGAAATTTCAGGATTTGTTTTGTGAATATGAGCCCATCTTCTTTCAAGTCAGGCCTATCCACTCATGGCCTGGGATTTCAAAAGACTATAAACTGTACCATTTCTATGCCTTGGTAGGTTTATAACCATGCTGTTCCTGAGACATAGAGTAGGCGAATAAATCTAGCACTTGAATATATCTCTCCTCACACAAATTTGGTGCAAGCATTAGACAAAGAAAGAACAACAAATATCTTAGTTTTAACACAGTGTTGCATTTTTGCATTCACCTGCTGTTTCAACAGTCTAATATGTAATTCTAGCAGATTCTATTTAATTATCTAAAAGTTATGTGTCTCACCCAAATGATTTGTCTCTGTCTAGTCAGTAGAGAAACAGAAATTCCATTAGTGAAGGATATTCACATTACTAATGTGTACATGAGAAAAGTCCATGTTTAATGTGAAAATAATGCCATAAAAAAAAAAAAAGTCACATTATGTTAGATATGACATAAAGTTTCTTATTCGCTCATGTGAATATAAATGTTCAGGCTTATTTGAGATACCATATGGTATGCAGTACATTTACATACAACTGACAGATGACCAGGTTTTAAAAGAGATTGTTATCTTCTGGTAGCAGCTGGCAATCAAGTAGAATATACTATGGCATCTTAGATGGCACTACATGTGTTCAGTTGAGTTATCTGAGCCCAATTTATGATAATATAAATAAGAGGGTAACAAGAAATATGGATATAAAAGATGGAAAATTTTAAAGATAGAAATGAGATTATGCATCTTGTTATACAGTCATACATTAAAAAAGAATCTTTCTTGACAATACAATAGTCTTTTTTTCTAATTCGATCCTCTGTTTGCTTCATCAATTGTCCTGTAATTATTTAATGCCGTCTACATTAGTGCTGGGGTGAAAAATAAGAGTTCATTGAAATGCAGACAAGGAGAAAATCACAAAAGACAGATTGAAAAGATTCTTTTAGTTTGTCCAATCTATCTCTTTGTAATGAAAAAGCATATTTTTTTTTTTAACTCAACTACTCACACATAAAATCATAGAATCGAATACACTGAGTTGGAAGGGACCCACAAAGATCATCAGATCTAACTCCTGGCCCTGCACAGGACACCTCAAGGATCACATCTACCTGAAAACATTGCTGAAACTCTTCTTGAACTCTTTCAGGCTTGGTGCTATGACCATTTACCTGGGAGTCTGTAGAAGTTTGACCCTGGGCAAAACCAAAACAAGTCAACACCGCGCAGAGCTTCCAGGACCAGCACAGGTTTCCCCCCCAAACCCCACCAAAGGGGATAAAAACAGAGAAAAAGCCGAGGGGAAGGAGAGAAAACTTAAAAGCTTCAGACCATAAGGGGAACAGATATATACATATTTATTTACAGAGGAGGAAAAGGGAACTTAACACTATGTTCACACAACATGAATACCAAGCAAATACAGGGAAAGAGAGGTAATTCAAACGCTACTATATAGGTACTATATATACACCCAAGGGAGACGGATAAGGCACTGCATTACCCAAATACAGAAGCGTCGAGCCCCGAGCTGCGATCCTGTTCCCCACCACCTGCCCGACAAGAGACTGCCCCGGCTGGGGTAGGAGACTGACTGAAGAGAGTGCCCAAAGATAGTGTGCCCCAGAACTTCCTCCCTCACTCTTTCATCCCATGTGATGTGAGATAGTAGGGAATAACTCTTATTGGTCAATGTATGTCACCTGACTCATTTCCCAGGAAGGCCTAAAAACAACAAACCTAGCCAAAGCCTAAAATTTAAACTACCACATAGACCTTTTCCAGTGCTCAAGCACCTTCTGGGTGAAAAACCATTTTCTTGATATCTAACTTAAACCTCCCCGAACTCACCTTCATGCAATTCCCTTGAATGTTGTCACTGGTCACAAGAGTGAAGAGATCAATACCTGCCACTCTGCTTCCCAAGGAGGACACTGAAGAGTGCAATCAAGTGTCCCCTCTGTTGCTTCTCCCAGCTGAACAAACCAAGTGACCACTTCATTTCATATGGCTTCCCCTCCAGACTCTTCGCCATTCCTGTGGCCCTCCTTTGAACTCTAGTAGCTTAAAATCTTTCTTATATTGTGGCAGAAAACTGCACACAGTACTCAAAATGAGGCCACACCATCACCTCCCTTGACCATCTTGTGATACTGTGACGGATTCACTCCAGGACATGGTTGGCCCTCCTGGGTGCCAGGGCACTGCTGACTCATATGCAGCTTGCCATCAACCAAGACATCCAGGTCCTTCCCGTAGCACTTCTCTCCAGCCTCTCCTTCCCTAGTCTAGACACACAACCAGGTCTGCCCAGTCCCATGTACAATATTTGGTACTTACCCTTATTAAACTTCATACATTGGTGCTTGCCCATCTTTCTAATTTCTTGAGGTCTGTCTACTCTCAAGGGAGTCAACAACTTCTCCCAATTTAGTGTCATCAGCAAACTTACTTATATTATTAGTATTCCTTCAAGTCATGCATCCAAGTCATTAATGAAGATGTTGAAGAGAACTGGGCCAAGGATGGAGCCCAGAGGAACCCCACTAGTGACAGGTCACCAGTCTGGTGTTACCCCATTCACTGTAAGTATTTGTGCCCAACCGATGAGCCAGGTGCTCCTCCATCATGTAACACAGTTAGTCAACTTATGCTGGATGTTTTGTCTAGAAGGACACTTCCACAGACAGTACCAAGAGCTTTTCTGAAGTCCAGAAAGATTACAGCTACTATGGATTTCTACAGCAGAATAACAATGTTCTATGTTTTGTTCTCTAACTGATTTGTTTCTGTTACTACCTCAATATTTGCATTGCTTTTATAATTGCTGCTAAGCGGTGACATGACAACTTCATGAATTATCTACAATTCTTCAAGTTCTGATTTCTGAGTGATAAAGGCAAGCACAGAATTCCTCATTTTGCACATGCAATTAGGTTTGGGTTTTTTTTAATTCATGTTGCTACACCAATAGTTACTTTGTGAGTCTATGAAAAATAGCTAGTATTTCTGAATCAACTATTCATAACAGTGTTTTTCGCATCAGGCATAAAAATTGAAAAAAATTCTCATTAATTTACCAGTATCAGGATTTTTACCTGGATGTTTTAAACTAATAAATATTAAATTAAGTTAAGCATCCACACTGAAATGTTGATAGACAAAGGAGAGCTCTATCAGCACAGTTCAGTCTGATTTGATAGACAGGTAGGGATAGCTGAGATGCCCTGGAGTATCCCTCCTGGTTCTGAGTTACTAGCCCAGAAGGCACACATCTCTTTTCAACCTTGTGTCATAGCTATCAGGATGAGTTAGAGACTGGGGTACAGAGCAAATGACAATAGGTATTTTTACGCAGCTGAATCATATATAAGATCAAATATGTTACCTCAACAAGAAATGGTGTTTTTTTACAGTCTTGTAATATTTCACTCAAAATGAGAGTGAGCTTTTTTATGTGAATATTTAAAGTCAATCCAGCAAAATAAATGGCCTAGCTACTTTCCCAGAGTCTGAACGCTTACCAGAACACAGTTTTAAAGTAAAATTTTGTTCTGTTGTAATTGAATCTATTATAACACTGATCTATTATAATTACAATTATAATTGAATTTCCTTTCTGATTGTCTGAATATACCTCAATAGTCCAAATAAGCTGTCATTCAACTAATAATTCAATCTGTATTTTTATGTCCTATGCAATAAATGAGTGGTGCCAGCCATATACCTTATTCTCTCATCCTCCCCACTAGGTGTCAGAAGGTTACGCAGGGCCAAAGATCCCCTGGACATCAAAATGTCTTTTGTAAGATTTAGAAATAAATATAGCAGCATTATACAGCTGTTCTCAAATGTTACTCTACCTGCAGCTTTGAGTGCACAGGACATGCTGGAGCAGGGCCATGAGGGAAGGGATTGGGGCTGGAACAATGCTGTCTGTCAAACCTTTGAGGAGGGCAGTTGCACATCAGAAGAGAATGTTTAGGGCTGAAAGTTTATCTGTCATGAAACCACAAATGTTCCCCTAGAAAACATGGTGAAGAAAAGAAAGCCTGGCCTAAAAGAAGCATTGCAAACAAAAAGAATAAAAACATAGGATTGTTGTTTTGATCAGGGAATGTGTACAAAATAGTCAGCTTTGTCTAATGATGCATGATAGGAATCCCTGAAACTCTTATAAAGAACCAGTATTTAATAAATTTTAAAGAAATAAAAATAAAATAAAATAGATTTATTCCTATCAATACAGTAAACACATATTTTCCCTTGGTATTATAAATATGCATAGTATATATGTCTTTAAAATCATTATACTATAACATTGTATCTCTGATTTAGAGAGAATACAAAGGTCCACTTATGAATACAAATGTCCTAATACTGTAGACACAGAGTACCAGTTTTTCTTAAGAGCCACATTCAGGCAATCAAGGTGAAACATAAGATGGAATATATATTCATATAGATTTCTAATTTTTTTAAAACTTTGATACAAAAATACACGGGGGTGTTACATAAAAGGTAAATACAGTTTTAAGCATGCAAAATTCACACTTGCTGCAAAACAAATTCAGCCTACCAGGAAACCGCATGACAGGTCTAATGATTTATGCCAAGTGATGGGGTCTATTTCATATGTCAAACTTTGGTAAGTAGACAAAGAAAACACTACGTGAAATTATAGGAGCAATAACATGCTTGTTATTTCCTACTTTAGTCATGGAGCAAGTGAGATGTTAGGACCTCACTCCTTGATGACATTCCATTTAACAAAGAGACACAAAATAAAACACTGCAAATGCTTTATGAAGTAAAGGGGAAGCATGTAATCATGCTTCTTCAAAGCACACAAAGTGAATTTGAACAGACAATAGAATTATAAACTCTGGTTTACTTATTATGAGCATGTTTTCAGATGAGACATTTCTTCTGGGAGGAGGTGAGAGGCCTTTTCCCATTCTAGGCACTAATGTTAAAATTAATATGTCATCTACTTTTATAAACACATGTGCTACAGTAAAACAGAGGAAAACAAACAAAAATACTAATTTAAAAGCAAAAAAAAATTATATAATCTGAGAGATCATTACCTTCTACATTTTGTTTACTAAAACAGATAACCAAGTCGATTCAGGCAACTCTGATACAAGACNAAAGTAAAAAATCAAAAAGTAAGAACCACTTTAGGACTTATGGAAAGAATGATGCAACATAGAAAATCACAATTGTGCTGTCTCATGATCTTAGTCATAAAATAATTCGGCTAGAGAAGAAGCAGGTGACCAAGAAATAAGAAAAAACTCTCCAGAGGAAAAAAAAAGGTAAGCTTGAAGATTAAAGTAGTGCAGTTTGCCATAGATTTGCTAGAGGTTCTCTCCAATAGTCTGAAGAAACTTTACTTTAGATACTTCAATGATCCTACTAAATAAAGAGTATTTTTACCTGTTGTGTATTTTGGTAATACTCATTTATGACTGATAAGAAGGCGAAAGTGAAAAGTATAGCTAATGTACAAACTTATAAACTGTAGTATTATATACTGAAACCTACTGTAGTGAAAATAATAATTGGAATTGCAGATGACAGAAATGTAACTGAAATAAGAGATCATTATAGAAATGGACATTAAAATAGACTTTAATCTCCTTGACAGGAGTCGTAAAAAGACTTTTTAAAGAAATCTATCACCCGGAAAAAAAAATTTACCATTGTGAACTAGTAAAATAACTGCAGCAAAAAAACCACCTATAAAAGTAACNAAAGTATTAATTGATACAGTAATAAGTGTGATTATATAAAAAAATGTTATTGGTAGTAAAATCTTAAAGCTTCCTTCCTTCCTTCCTTCCTNTAAAGTAGTGCAGTTTGCCATAGATTTGCTAGAGGTTCTCTCCAATAGTCTGAAGAAACTTTACTTTAGATACTTCAATGATCCTACTAAATAAAGAGTATTTTTACCTGTTGTGTATTTTGGTAATACTCATTTATGACTGATAAGAAGGCGAAAGTGAAAAGTATAGCTAATGTACAAACTTATAAACTGTAGTATTATATACTGAAACCTACTGTAGTGAAAATAATAATTGGAATTGCAGATGACAGAAATGTAACTGAAATAAGAGATCATTATAGAAATGGACATTAAAATAGACTTTAATCTCCTTGACAGGAGTCGTAAAAAGACTTTTTAAAGAAATCTATCACCCGGAAAAAACAATTTACCATTGTGAACTAGTAAAATAACTGCAGCAAAAAAACCACCTATAAAAGTAACTTATGAAGCAAAAAATATGTTAGGGAGAAAAATATATTCTAGGAAATCCCATCTATTTGGCTACCAAGAATCAACAAAAAGGCAGAAACCTATCTGAGCCCTGCTGAACTCTATTAATTTTTTGATACTTTGTTCTTCCTCACAGCATAAACACTAGAAAGCCCTCCCTGGTAATAGTATTTACTGTTTAATTGAAGAAAATATTACTTACCAATTCATGTAATTGTTTTTGCCATTTGAAATAAAAGAATTTCTAGACCTATTGATTTGTGCAACTCACCAATAATAGTGATCCAAGTAAAATTAATCTATTGTTGTTAAAATCAGACTAGTGGTTTGAGATGGTTGTAATGTTAAGGAGCTATTATAAATACTCTCCCAAAAATTTGGAATTATACCATATTGTTTGATTTTCCCAAAACAGAATGCAAAGCAAATTAATGGCAACAAATTATGTCTTCTTAAAACTACCATAGGTTAGAATGTAATCACAAAATCATAAAATCATTTAGTCTGGGAATGACCCGTAAGCCATCAGTGAGCAATGTCTTTAAGTGTCACATCTGTACACCTTTTAAATACTTTCAGGGATGGTGACTCAACCATTTCCCTGGGCATCGTCTTCCAATACTTGACGACACTTTCAGTGTTCTAAACCTCCCGCAGTGCAATTTGAGGCAGTCATATCACTTGTTACCTGTAAGAAGACACCAATTGCCACTTCTCTGCAACCACCTTTCAAGTAATTGTAAAGAGCAGTAAGGTCCCCCATGAACCTTCTTTCTCCAGGTTAAACATCCCCAACTTCTGCAGCCAATTCTCACAAGACTTGTGCTTCAGACCCTTCACCACCTCCATTGCCTTTCTCTGGATACACTCCAGCAGCTAAACGTCTTGCTTGTAGTGAGGGACGCAAAGTGACTAGGTGATGTATCAGGTTCCCTTGGATTGTGGGGGCTTCATTCTGCTCACCATCCTTGTTTTCCAGCTCAGTGGGCTGGTACCTGGAGAACAATTGCCCTTACTATCAAAGAGTGAGGAAAACAAGGCATTAAATACCTCAGCCTTCACTCATCCTTTATTATTTTGTTTTCCCCCGCATTCCACAAAAGATGGAGCTTCTCCTTAGCTCTTCTGTTGTTATTGATGTATTTATGGAAATGGATTTTATATTTCATTTACAGCAGTAGTCAGATTAAGTTCGGTTTGGGCTTTGATCTTCTAATTTTGTTCCCATGTAACCTCAAACATCCTTGCAGTCCTCCTGAGTTTCCTTACCCCTTCTTCCACAGGTGACTTTCTTTTTCCCCCTGAGATCGAGCCAAAGCTTTCTGTTTATCCAAGCTGGTCAACAGTTCATTGTAGGGCAAGCAGGGACAGCCTGCTCCTGTGCCATTAAGATTTCCTTCTTGCAGAATGTCTAGCCTTCCTGGACTCCTCTGCCCTTTCAGGACTGCTTCCCAAGGGATTCTGTCAAACAGTCCAATTCGGCCCTCCAGAAGTTTAAGGCGGCAGCTCCACTGACCCTCCTCTTCATTTCTTGTGACCTGTCTGGACAAGATGGCCTCCAACCATCCCATTACCCACAACAAGGCAAGTGGGATGCCTTTCCTGCTTGGCTTACTCAACAGTTGTGTCAGGAAATTATCTTACACACACACCAGGAGCCTCCTGGGGTTTCTTCTCTGATGTCTTGTATTTCCAGCAGACATCTAACAAGTTGAGTCCCCCATGGGAACACGGGCTAGGAATCATGAGACTTCTTCCAACTGCCTATAGAAAATTTTATCTGCCTCTTCATTCTGATTGAGTGTTCTGTAACAGACTCACACCAGGATACCTGCCTTGTTGGCCTTCTCTCTGATTCTCACTCATAAAAAATCAACCCTGTCTTCAACATCATTAAGCTCCAGACAATAAAAACATACAGAGCTACCTCACTGCCTCTCATACTTTGCCTATCCCTTCTGAAAATGTTATGGCCACTTATTACAGCACACTAGTTGTGCAAGTCATCACACCATAATTACATGACTGCAATTCATAGTTTTCCTGCTGCTCAGTGGCTCCCAGATCCTCCTGTATGTTGTTTATGCTGTGTGCATTAGTGTAGATACACTTCAGTTGGGCTATTCACCCCTCCACTTTTTGGGGGAGAAAAGACCTAATTCCTGTGTAACCATTCTCAGGCCTTTCCTTGGTTTCTAAGACATTAATAAGCATCTTTGCTCTATGTGGATCTAGACTCCCTATCTCCTTTAAGATGGCAAACCACAGGACCTCTCTAGCACACATCCTTCAAACATTGATGTGTTGCCTCCAGACTTATTTCTAGCAAGCTTGGTTTTATTCCCTTCCGTCTCAGTGAGCCCTGCTAACTCCTATGCAAAGACCCTTTTCCCTGCTTTGAGACAGGTGTACCCTACCTGCTGCCAACTGGCCTGGTGTCATGTATACCGACCCATGACCGACACCTCCAAAATTCTGCTGGTTTTTCCTGTTTCTATGTCATTCCCTGCAACTGGAAGGATAGAAGTGAATACTGCTTGTGCTCCTGATGCCTTAATCAGTCAGCTCAAGGCCCTGAAACCTCTCTTGATCACCCTCAGACTTCCTGCTGCAACTTCATCACTGTCTAGTTAAAAAAACTATAATGGATAATAATCAAGGGCCTTACCAGATTAGGAAGCTTTCTCTTCCCATCTTTATCCTGGGCCCCGGGGAGGCATCAGGCTTCCCTAAGAAGTGGTTCCAGTTTGCCTGTAGGGCTTCCTCTTCTCCTCAGGAGTGAGTCTCTTATGACAGTGATCTCCCTTTTTTTTTTTATGTAATCAGTTTTAATGCAGGGCGTAGGTCAACTTTACCTTGGTGATGCCTCTGAGTTGGATAAACTATTGTCCTCATTATTGTTTGCTTCCACTCGTATAGCCCAGTACTTACTATGACACGTGTGATGATTCACAGACAATAATAGTAGACATACACTACTGTGCTTTGTTGGTGATTTTGTTAATGAACGCTTTGTTATACATGCAGTAAGTGTAATTGTAGCTGTATGCGTTTTAAGATGCTTTTCAGCATAAAGGAAAATTTACATCCATTAGATAGTAGTTACAGAAGTAGTTTGATTTAGTGTTTGACATATTTTATATGAGTTCTAGTGTCGTGGGCTGAATTGCATTAGGGATAAATCTGGTCCTTTATTTGAACTATATCACCTCATAGGAACCTCAGCAGCTGTGTAAACTGAATTACATGACACTATCTGGGAATTAAGGCAGAGTAATTACTTTGAACACTGGTAGCAGGCATCCCAAAATACAGATTAAGGTTGTCATTTTCCACTTTATCTCCAAAAATGTTTACCAATATCATCAGTCATAAGTAATTAAATCTGCCAACCTATGAAGGCTACTATGAAAGCATTTTAAATTATCTTTTTTAAAAAAGGTGATTTTCATATGTAAATTGTTTACTTTTAGTTTCACCTCTAGCTGCATTTTAATGAAATCCTTCTACCTGGGGGAGAATATTAGATGGAGGACACTTTCCAGTGAAACTGAATAATATAATTACGGAATTGAGCTTGAATGACCACATATCCATCAGTGGTCTGCTTAGTCTCTGAACACACAACTTTCTCAGCTTCTCATTACTGTTTTTTTTTAAATAGAAAAAAAATGATCTGTCAATCAGACATGAAGGAAATTCACAAAACACTAAAGGAAGAGGCAGGCTTTTTTTCTTCCTTCTATCTAAATTTCTGATCTAAAAAGATTTTACCAGTATCATCAAGTCTAAAACCACTGTGTTCTCTCTGTGGCACAGATGCAAAGTTGTGGCACAAAACTTTAGTGTTCCAGTGTGCAGTCTTTTCATTATGAAATATAAGGCACCAAACTAAGGTATATTGTCAAAAGGGAATCCCTGCTGTTTGGAGGTTACAGGTAATTCAAAACAAGGAATGGAATAATATACCACTGTTCCCCAGTTACTTCAGCAGCAGCAAAGTACCCTCATTTTCCATCATGATTCTTAGAAACTATTTCATGTGTGGACAGTTATGTGAATATTTACATGTGGGAGAGAATTACATGCCAAATTCCACCTTCTCGGTAGCACAGTCAGAACAGGAGATTCAGCATAAATAGAATTAGAATCTTGGCGTAAAAAAATGCTGGACATCAAAAGTACTAAGTCCATTTCTCAACAAGATTTTTAAATTAGAAAATTTCCTGTTCTAATTTACAAATTCGCTAAAAACACACTTCAGTATAAAAAGTGAGTAATGGAGAATCTAAGTGTCTTTAATGAATATTCACTGAACATTTCACTGAGACAGCCTGTTGGGAAATCCCTGACACAGAGCATGCAGGCTTTTGCGTCTTATCATCCCCTATCATTCCCATCTTGTCTCTTCCCTATATTTAATGTCATTAGTTACAAATTCAACAAAATTTGCAATAATAATATAAATATTTGATTAATAATAACATAGCATTAGGTATTCTACACACTTGAATCCTTTGGTTCAATTATCATGCTAACGCTGGTGAACTATTATGCAAATGTATGCAAATGTTGGATTTCTCACATGTATTTGATCTACAATCAGTCTTTCCAACTCTCTTAGTAGCTCCCATCAGTAATTTTCTCATAATTATCCTTCAAATTCTTAGTGTCACAGTCAGTAGGTATTTTCCTCTTATCAATTAGCTTTCCATTTTTAAAGACTGCACTTTCACCATGAAAATTCAGAGTTTTGCCATTTATAACACAAAAAAAAAATTCGATTTCAGACTTCAAGTTTCTTAAAATAAATACCTAGAATAAGAACTTGTAAAAATGGCTATATTTACTTCATGTGGCAAGGCAAGGGAAGGCCTTGGGTGTGGTCTCTGTGAGAAATGATGAGGAGTTGCCCCATGTTGAAGAGTCAGTCTCAGATGACCCCAAAATGAAACCACTGATGTCCAAACCCGAGTGCAGCAGTGATGCTGGTGGCACCCCTATGATAACATATTTAAGAAAGGATAAAAATGCTCTGCAGTAACTGTGAGATAGGCATGAGAAATGCATGTGAGGAACAGCCATGCAGACCTCAACAGCAGTGAAGAAGGTGGCGGAGGATATAGTCCAGTTGATGGAGAAGAGATTTCCCTGCAGCCTGTGGAGAAGATCACGGTGAGGCAAGTAAAAAGTATGAGGATGAAGGAGTGGCAGAAAGGAACTGTTACGGACAGACCACGACACATTTCCTCATCCCCCTGCACTGTTTTATAGCGGAGGTGGCAGTAGATGAGTCAGGAATTGATCAGTGAAGTTGAGCCTGGGATGAAAGGAAAAGCAGGGAGAATGTGGTTTTAGTTTTGCCTCTGTTTTACACCACCTTACTTTTTTTAAAATTTTTTGTTTTGGCAGGAAATTAAATTGAAGTTGAGTTTGTCTTGCCCATGGTGATAATTGATGAGCAAACTCCCTGTCTTTATCTCAACCCATGAGTTTTTTCCTCTTATTTTCTTACACTGTCCTGTCCTCTCATCCATCCTACTGGGAGGGAGTGAGCAAGTCATTTTGTGATGCTTAGCTGATTACCTACAGAGGGGGAGAGAGAGAGAGAAGTTTGGTGGGTGTTTGTCAGCCAGCCACAGATTAAATCATCACAAGAACCGATCAGAATAAGTCAGATGTTTTCAGTTTATACTTTTAAATATTATCTAGTAACTCAGACCATGATCAAAGTCTTGGGTAAAATCCAGAAACTGGAAACAGAGTGCAGACTCAAAATGCCACACTGAAGTCACAGTTATTTGATAACTGACATTTTCCTGTAAGTCACCTGTTCCTGTGAGTCAAGAAAACATTCATTTGTGGAATTCCATATTATTTTTAAAATTGTGTTGGATATATTTTCTTGTTATTCCCTTATCAAGTGTTTTATATTTTATTTTTTGATGTCACATAGTACAGTAATGAAAGAAAGAATTTATGAAATTCTGCTGTGACTATATCTAAGAATGCAGTTTTATTTTTAAGAATAGCCTTATATTTCCAAGGTCTTCCTGAATCATTCCTTGGTAATATGACGCTCAGCCTTGAAGCAGATTTGAAAAAATGGAAAATCAAATGTTGAAAAATAAAGAGAGATAGTTTCAGTCAGAGGATGTCTGGCATTATCTGAGTTTAAAATTCACATTTGAATTATGATGCATACTTCAAAGGTCAATGTTATACTTTGACTTCTGGTTGATACATCATTTCTATTTGTTAATAATTGTGCAGCTGCATTTCTACCTCTTAACTTTAAATTCCTATTTTCATTATTACCAAAAATACTACTATACATCAAGACCCAGAACTCTGAATGTCATTGAAAATAGTAAGATATTTCAGCAAGTTTAAGAAAAACACATTTTTTTTGCCTTGTTTTATTTTTTGAAAACAGTACAAATAGAACAAATAACTATGAAAGTTTTGGTAGTTTTGTTTTGTTTTTTTTTTTTTTATACCTGGTTATATTGTAGCATAAAGTTATGCAAAAAAAAAAGAGGTTTTGACACAAAATTGTTACTTTGTAGGAAAAGTAACAACAAAAATATTTCTTTGTTCACAAACAAGTAAATTTGAAATATAAACCATACAATCCATTGCACTGACAGCATAATTTCCATATAATTTCACATTGACAGTACAATCTCCACTTACATCTCTGAGGAACATAGATTTACAAACATCCAGTAGGGTAATTCCACATCAGGAAATTGTGGAGAACTGACGTATAAAAATCTAAGAATAAGGCAAGTCATTCCAGAAACAACTTGTTCCCCATTTTTTGCCAGATTGCTCATATATTCTTGCAAATACTGAGAAGACTGAGAAGCAAATGTCAACTATTTTAATTACATTGACTTTTTTTTTATGTACCTGGTATCTGGACTTGCAATATTGCTCACTTTAGCTGTCATTATACCAAGAATATTTTAGGCATGCCACTTCACAAGTGAGTCTCTGGTCCTTTTCATCCCCTTCTAAATTGTCTCATAGTTGTATAAACATATTGACATGACTACTTCAGAGTTACAAGGACAATCAGCATGCAGTGGTTTTCTCTGTCTAAAGAACAACCTCATAGTCACTCAGACTCTGGCATTGTTCAGTACTAATTAGAGTTTTATATTACTTTGTGCACTTTTCTCTGCCTGTTATTTATCTTCACTGAGAAATATCTTTGTAAATAAATTATTTTAAAGAATACATTTAGGCTTCTCTAAGTGATTCTTAAGAAACTGATGATCTTGAGAGTAAATGGATTTCATTGCTAGAGGAAATAATTTCTTTGTGTATAGGTGAATAATGATTTGATATTTTCTATTATTAATAAAATTGACCAGTTTAGCTAGGTTGCTGGTAAAACTGAGAAGTTCACTGGTGTTTAAAATTGTTGAATCAGTGCTATATGATATATCTGGAGATGTAAAATTCTGTACAAAATCACATGATCATTAAATTACCAAACACACTTTCTTTTTCAAAGCCTGCAGTGTGGTGACCTGAAACTTGACATTGCCAGCAGATCTGAGACAGTGTCAAGGAAAGTTTTTAACATAAGAAACTGCAAAAGAGGATGGTATACTTTGGCAACACACTTGAGCTGGTATCAAAAGGATCTTGTGTCATTGTAAATTATTGTAAAATGACTAGATGCTCTAACAGAGTTGAACGTTAAGACCCAGAGCCAGCAGTTTTTGTGTTTTGTTTTTTTTTTTTTTCCTTTTTTTTGGAATGAGGAAAGGCGGAGAAGTTTGGATTATTCAGCCTGAAGAAGAGAAGGCTCCATAGAAATCTCATTGCAGCCTTTCAATACTTAAAGGGGGCTTATAAGAAAGTTGGGTGTAAACATTTTACAAGGGCTTATTCCAACCAGAGAAGAGGTAATGTTTTTGAACTAAAATATGGTAGATTTAGACTATATATACAGAAGAAATTTTTTTTACAATAAGGGTGATGAAACTTTGGAACAGATTGCCCAGAAAGGTGGTAGATGTCCCTAAAAACATTCAAGAACATGTTTGATGCAGCTCTAAGCAACCAGATTGAGTTGAAAATGTCCTTGTTCATTGTAGTGGGGGTTGAACAAAATAATATTTACAATTCCTTTTCAGCCCAAACTATACTATTACTATGATTTGATGTCTCACTATGACTGACTACTGGAAATGATTAACTCTGAAATTGCTTTAAAATTCTCTATATTTATTCCCCCTTATTGTGGTTTAACATCAGCTGACAACTAAGTACCACACAGCCACTCCCTCTTTCCCCCTTTTGATGCCTAGAGGGATGGGGAGGACAATTGGAAATAGGTTAATATAAGAACATTTTAATAGTTGAAATAAATTAAAATATAAGTAATAATAATAAAAACAACAATAACAGCATTAATGAAAGGGAAAAAACAAAGAGAGAATAATAACACTCAAGAAAGCCTGATGCACAATGCATTTGCTCACCACCCACTGAC
>VWZG01012140.1:32306-43085 GCA_013396735.1 Grallaria varia
ACCATCACATCATACTTCATACTTCTAGAAATGAGATTGAATTCTGTGTCCGGTCATCAGAAAATATGTACCAATGCAGGAACACCATATTATGTTGTCCTGTCTCTAGGACAGCTGGAAAATTTACTGACTTGATCAAATCCAGAGAATATTTAAAAAAATCACACTGGTGAAATATACACTTTGATATCAATATAAACCAACAGGATCAGAACAGTATAGTGATTTTCAATCATATATTGCTATATAAATTGCATTTCTTGCTGTGTAACACCCTCTTTAAGTCTCTTAATTAAAAAGAAAAAAAAAGGAAAATGAGATTAAAAAATGTCTTTTCACTGCATTTTTTAAAAATAAAAAGTTCTATTTGACTTTTCATGTCCCTCTTTATGTGATAGGGGTAAAAAAAGACAAGATAATTTATGACACCATTGTTGAATACTTTAAAAGATTATTTATCATTCTTTCTCTCTGCTCTTTACATGAGCATCTTATGACTTCCTTTTACTGACTTCCACACAGTTACCTACTGATTAATAAAAGTTTCCCAGCATAATTGTTGAACACTTAATTAAAGAAATGAGTCAAACTTTTATGTTGGTAGGAACTTCTCTTTGCAAAAGAATATGTGGATAAAAGTAAAAGCTAAGGTTTAACTGGAAGCTGAGCCTTTATTAATACCACGTTATATTTTTCATTACTTGCCTAATAATTGGAAAAAAAAGTAAAAAACACTGTAGAATTTCTTTTTAAAATGTTTATATTTCATTTTCTCATACAGGTACTATGATTGAAATAAGAATAAGTGAGCAATTTACAAAATTTTAACTTGCTCAAAAGGAGTTCATACCACTTTGATGTATCGAGCATATAAATATTCATAAAATCAATTTTTTCTTAGTGTGTCTAGAAATTAGCTTTGTATTGATTATGCCCAGTTATCTGTTGTGTTTGTGACATGAAAATGGGCACAATCTTCTTTCATGGATTTACTGTCCAATAAATAATTACTATTCATTATTTTTTGATTGTAAATGTCAATAATCATTTCACTTCTTTCCTCTTTATGCTATCAATGTCAGTTCTAAACCTAGAACAATCTACTTGATCAAATTTTAAAATTGGCTATTCATACAGGAGAAGTGGCATTCCACAGAGCACTTTAAATTCACGTCAGAATATAAGGTTAGTATCCCTCCACTCACACTATTTTAGAACTCTACATTTAGGAGGATAATAGAATAATAATCCAAGAGGTGTCCGCAGTTTACATTATGATAACTAAAGCAATGCAATTCATACGGTCAATTTTTTTCCCCCCTGAAGCTGCTGGAGGCAGCAGCTTTGCTTGTACCACCTTTTTTCACAAATATCTGAGTGACATGCATGATGCAAGTGATGCATATCAGTACCACACATAAAACTTCATGAAAATAATAGGGAATTTTGATTAAAATAAAAGCAACTTTTTTAAAGCTCCCCCTCTCCCCCGCCACTGGTTTTCTGTCATAAAGAATGAAATTTTGCACCTGAGAGAAGCAAATTTTTCAAACTGAATACATGGTTTAAGTATTTGGCAATCAAATTAATTTTAATTCTATTGTTTTTACTGGGAACTGCTTTAAACAACACTGTCTCCATAAGTACTGTTTAGAAATATGCACTGTCTTAAAAAGAGAACCTTCCTGGAGGATGGTTCTAAGCTTACAGTATCTTTATGTCTTTTGGGTGCTAGTCACACTTTTCCAGGTTGTCAAAGCTCATCAAAGCTGTAGTGCTGTCATTTATCAACACCATACTGTATTTGGACAGTTTCACTGCCTTTGTTACTTTAATTCTGAACTCATTTGCACAAATGAAAAGTAACTGAACAGAAAAGCAGTTAGAACTACACAGTGAACAGATGTATTTTTTATCTTCAAAGTGCTTTTCTGATTCTGTGGTTCTACCACATGTATTAAAAAAAGTCTGATTAAACTCAAAGAAATAGAAGCGCATGAATTAAAGCTGTTCTCTGGAATTTGCTTTGAGTAATCACCCTACAGTTCAGTAACAATGAGTAATTCCCATAGCAACCCCTCCTGCCATATGTCACCAAAATCTACTCTCATACCCTTAGGACAAAATCTTACCAGACTGGAAAACAATGTTTAAAAATAACAGTTTTGTAATTCTAAATTTTATCCTAGGGACAGCATGGAAAAAGAAATGACCTTGCAAAGGAAAAGATATATTTTCATACTACATTTTTCATAACATTCCCCATAGACTTTCGTTAGGAGAATAATCAATATAGATTCCTGCATTTTTATATTACACCTCTTCAAGTGATGATAAATTCTGACAGTCATGGCAAAAAGCACACCACTTACTATAATGTAAAGGAACATATGCTGAAATGTTAAATCTGCCCTAGCCATGGGCTAAACTGCAACATCCATATTAAGAAAAATTCCCCATTGGGAAAATAATGAAAAAAATTAGCTTCACAAAATACATGATAATGTGAAATGGCCATATTAATGTGGGTGTCTGCATCCTTGGTATGAACTCATGACTTGGCAGATTCACTAACCCATCACGTCTTCTTGACAGACCTGTCATGTTAAATTTTAAAATGACAATCATGTATCATCATAGAATCATACATTTGGAGTTGACAGGGACCTCAGAAGGTTGGTAGTCAAACCTTCAGCTCAAAGCAAGGTCAGCTCTGATATCAGGTCATATAAGGGAGTCTCTGAGTAGTTTCAGACTAGAGCAGCAATTTGTAAAGAGCTGTGTATTTTGTCATACTCTCAAGATTAAACCAGAGAAAACTAGCCAAGAGGCACCAACATCTGCTTGATATCCAGCTGCCAGAACAAAAGGAGGGTCAGAGGCAGCTAGCACAAAGCAAAGTAGCTCCAAACTAACATCAACTGACAGCATTCTAGTTTTACTATTATTTGTATTACTGTAGTAAGAATATATGTAAATACATTATTTTCCTCAGGCCTTTTAGTTATTTGAAGTGTGCTGAACACATTACATTCAATGTTATACACATATATACACACAGATATGTACATATAAGTGTGCATACTTGAGTTTTCCTCCAACATAACTCTTAACATAACTGATTTTCATTCTGTGGCAACCCAGCAATTGTTGATGACATCCAGGACAATTAGGAGCGTGATGTCTTAAACAAGCTGTGTCGAAACAACTAAGGGAAATGGCTGATAAGGAGAAGATCCTGTGGAGGTGGGGTAATGTTTTTTCAATGCCAGCTGCCCCCTTTTCCTCATAAGACACACTGCAGAGTCGCAGGAAGCAGTGTTAAATAATGGTCATATCCCTAAAGAGGGGTGTGGACCACCAACGACCTTGAAGAACCCCTCAACTCTTTTTGGCAACTCTCCATCAGAAGACTACACATGCCCAACCATTGCCTTACACAAGAAGAACACCCTTCCTAGGGACAGATCTAGTCATTCCTGTGCCAACTTGAACATATATAAACTGACAAACTTTTAGTTTTGTGGGCCCCCACCCCCAACAGATCAAGACTGCAATCATTACTCCAACCACAGACATCAAAATTACAACAATCAAGTCTTACAATTGAATCCACAGGCACTTGTATCTTTCCTGTCCACTATCTACCCTTATCTTTTTCTTCTATTTCTTTCTTTCCCTTATATATATTTCTGTGGTAAGTTTATGCTTTATAAAAAAGAACCAAAACAGCTGCATACCTCTTTTATACTGCAATTAAATGGTTTTAAAATAACTCTGCCTCATATATATATACCAGTCATTCAATGTCGTTTCACTGATCCACCCCAAGGGATTTATTAACAATTACTTCATTTACCCTGTCTCACAGGTGGGTTGTAACATACCCCTATGTAACAAATCATATAATTCACAACCTAGCCCTTCTGAAGACTCTGGTACTGCATAGCACACAACTATATGTCTTTGTCGCTTCTCACTTCAGCAAGATAAATCTGTACGGAAGAATAAAAGACAAATAGTTCCAAACAGTAAAAAATAATACAATCTCACATGTTAAAGCTGTAGAATGTGAGTTTAGTGGATCAAAGAGAAGACATGATAGTCTATAGTATAAAATGCATGTATTGTTGATCTTAATGGACTGATATATTATTCAGTTGCCTATGCTCCACAAACTACATTCACAGCATACTGATTGCAACTTTTGAATTGACTCTTTCATCTGAAAGTCGAGATCATTGGTTTAAAAAACTATTACATCTACTTTTTATTCTCAGTGCAGGATACATGTAAGTATTAGACTTGTATTCTTTTAAATTGCTTTTAAATTGCATTTCTTTCCTTGTCTACTTTATTGTATCCTCTGGATACACAGTGAAGAACTGAGACCTACAACCTGTGTGCCCATACTTCTATAATTAAGACCCTGAAACACTGTGTTCAGTCCTGCTTTGAAACCTGTCTGTAATTTCACTCTGTGTGTATAATTTAGTTCCTCAAAGATATATAACAATTGTGATATACAATGCGTGCAGGCTTGCCATGAGTCTGAAATAAAATACTTTTTACTTAGGAAACAGAACAAACTCACAATCATAAAGTAAGAAACCCTGAGTTATTTTGTCTCCATCATGCTCTGTCCTGAGGTCATACTCCTCTGGCACATCCAGAATTCTGACCCTGCTTTCTACGTCTTCTCTAGGTTGATTTACAGCCAAACTGGTTTCACTTTCTCTAAGTGTTGTGGCTAAACAGATCTCACTTTCCATAGGCAGGTGCCATTTTACATCTGCATTTCAAGTCAGTACATTTCCTAACAGTGCTTGGTTTCATAACTTTCCAAATATAAGGTACTTTCATCAGTAGCTGACAAAAAAAATCATCCTTCTAAGACTGAATCATTCTACCTTTGTTTACCAACTCTATAAACATTTGGAATTAAGGAACAAATACTAGCTGTCAACAAAGTTGCATATCAAAAGATCACTTCTCTACACTTTGACATTTCCCAGAACATCATCAGAGTTCCAGTCATTCCCTACATAAGGGATCCCAGGTGAGGGCTCATATTATCACAAACATCAAAAAGAATTCACAGGTTGTATGTAGGCAGATACTACAAAATAAGCACAGTCTGTCTCAATTCTTCAACTATCTGTAACAGGAATGATCACAGACATTTGGAAAATTTATACTTCTCTTTTTTTCATATTTTTACCCAAGTGAAAATCATAGTATACAGAGCTGAATTTACAAGAGTTCTAATAGTTACCCAGAGAAAAAGGAAAAATAACAGAGTAAATCATTGAAATGAAGAAAAATAGCAGAAAACACATCAGGGGAAGTGTCCAGAATTACAGAACATCAAGAATAACAATAAAGCCCCGAATTGCCTACTGTTGGGATGAACATTTTTGTTCAAATAAAGGACTCGACTGAAGATAGTGTTGCATCCAGTGGCTATTTTCAATGGACCATTTTCAAAGATAAGAGCCTGAGAGTAAATAAATTGTAAACATTTTTCACAGGTAAGCATAAAATCTGTAGCTGTGGCTGTCTGACAAGGCAAAAAAAAAGATGACAGAAGCAGGTATTGTTACAATAACCTTAATGTCTGAGAAACTTCAGTACTATTAGAAACTTTTGCCTTAAATAAGTGTCTCCCTTGTTTAAAGGAAAGGTGGAAATACTGCTATTTAATTCCTTACATTTAGGTATTTATATGCCTTGTGGAAGAAGGAATCATGTTGCTAATAGAACAAGAGATACTTAGAAAGCTTGCCTTTCCTAGACTGGATAATACTCAGTAAATCACAGGTTAAGGGAGTTTCCACTGCAGTGCAAGATACCAGATTTATAGGGTTTTGAACATGTGATCAAGCTGGAAATCAGACCTAGGAAGAGTTCTAAACCAAATATTCAGGTTAAAAGACGGTTCATATGGTTCTACTAAATCTGGAGCAAATAACTGAAGGGAATTCACTCTTTGTTAGATAAAACAATTTTTTAAGGTTTACCTAAAAATATGAGATTTTAGGCAAATGCATATTTTTGCCTGGAACAATCTAACATCTGTTTAATATCCAGAAAGAGAACCCAGCCTTATTTGTGTCATTATGTTCCCTGTAAGACAATTCAAAGTTAACTGGCTAAAGTGACATGTTTCGTGGGGTGCTTGCAAATAGTTTTTTAGCCCATAAATGCCTTCCATGACAGTATCATTTAATATTCAGTGCGGTTTTTTAGGACAGTAATTTTACCCTGGTATAAGTTGACAGTAAAAAGATTCTTTCATGATTATTTTTGAAATGTTATTTAAAAGGGGAATGAAAAAACACAAGATGAAAATAGCAATTGTGTAAGCTGTCACTAGGTATGGGAGACTAGAGAAAAGAAAAAAATTCCAGGCATCTGATTTTTTCATAGTTAGGTGTTGGTTTTGGATTTGAATAATAAAATCAACAATCCAGAATATGAGCTATTTACTATGATAACATTAAAATAATAAAATAAAACCATGCATTTGGCAGTTCACTGTTTAAGAGTAAAGACAAACTTGCTCAAACATTACTAAAGAATCAGAATGGTATTCTGCTAGTTGGGTTTTCCCCAGAAGAGTCTTAAACAACAAAGGGGTTCAGAATGGGTCTGGAGTTATGCTATGGAAAATCATGGATCATCCCTAAACTACCTTGTATAAATCTACTGATT
This sequence comes from Grallaria varia, assembly GCA_013396735.1. NCBI lineage: Eukaryota > Metazoa > Chordata > Aves > Passeriformes > Formicariidae > Grallaria > Grallaria varia. Next base: position 39,021 of record VWZG01012140.1, read on the forward strand.
TTGTTAAGCACATACATACATACATGTATCTATATATACAGATACAGATAATATAGATATATCTCAGCTTGGTTTTTGTTTCAAATGCAATTGATGTCTATAGACACCTAAAATCTTAATATAGTAAAAAAGAATAAATTAATCTGTGTATAAAAACAAACACTTGTCTGTCAGTTCTACAAGCATCTTTGCAAGTATTCTGTTTTCTTTAATAGCAAGGGAGTAAGATCAAATTAATTCCCTCAAGAACACTCCTTTCAAAATGCCTTTTGTTCTCAAGGCAGTGAGGTTACAAAAGCTGCCAGTTGTTCTTATGAATGCCCTTTACCTAAATGGCCCAAACCTTCCATCACTGTTAATAGATGTAAGAGAAGCTGCCTTCCAGAAAAGAGACACTTCCTTAGTGATTAGGATTAGGAGCTTCCCTGACACATTGCAATTAAGAGAAAAATGGAAAATGAGTAAAACTTAATTCTGAGACCTAAAAAGCAGCCTGAATAGTAACTGAAGCTAAGGGTCTAAAGTTGGCTATTCATTTCAAATCCCATGCGTTATGGTTTTTGTCCATTCTTTGTATTTATCATAATGTTGAATCTATCTCTTCCTTTAAAATAATCCACATCTATTTTGTCTCAAGTTTATTATTTATAATAAGTTGGGTTTTTTCTCCAAAAAGAGTTCATTGAGCAGTATTATTTACATGTATCACACTATCATTTTACTATTTTCTAGGGTCTATATTTCTAAAATAAAGTGTGTGCATTATATTGGGAATATTTTATAAGTAGGTAAATTTATCTTTGTTTTAAAATATTTAGGTTTATGTAGACAAATACAGAGGCAATTGAAAGATGCAGTGTTTTGCAATTAGTCATCTCTAGTCACAACCTATTTTTCTCTATTTGTGGACACCTTTGTTACAGTAATTTGGATTGTTCAGATATAATTAGCTGGGTACAAAGAGATTTCATGCAGAATATGAATAACTCGTAACACACATAAAAATCAGATACTACTTAACAAAATAAGAAACTAAGCATTGGCGTGCTAATACAGCACCTGGAGAACCTTCATCAGCCAGGTAGGTCTTGGTGAGGAGAGAAGGGTGTCATGACCTGCCCCTGATGGCAAGAGTAGCTCAGGTTATTTTTAATACATCCCTTGAAGTGGATTAGAGTGAAAGGTCACTGAAAGATAAGTGGTTTTACCTACAGAAATATATATATATATAAATATGTGTGTATGTATATATATATGGCTCCTTTATTCTAGAACAATTTGGTTACAATGGAAAGGAGATATGTAGCCATTTTGGTTATTAACTGTAGAAATGCAACAACATAAAGCTATAAATATATCACTCAAGATAATATATAAGGAAAAGAAATAAAGAGAGAGAATGAATAAGTGTAGAAAGATAGTAGAAAGGAAAGATATCACCACGGGTGGATCCAGCAACGGGACTTGATTGTTGCAATTTCAATGTCTAATGGTTGAAGTGATGGTCATCATCTTGATCCATTGGGGGTGAGGGAAGCCCACAAAATGTAGAGTTCAATGAGTTAACATATGTTCAGGTTTATGTGGTAATGCCCAGATACTTCCCCTTGGTGGGGGTATTTTTACACTGTCTGTTGCAACACTGTGGATCATGCGCAATCCTCTTGATGGTTTATGACACCTTCTAAGACACGACAGCTGCCTCTCAATCCAGCGTGGTTGAGCCAGTTATGCCCCATCAGAAGCTGAAGAATCTCCTCAGGCCTATGTCTAAATGTCCCAGAACTTCCCTGGGGAGAGGGGAGTTTACTCCTGAGTCAGTTGTGTAAGGCAGGACATTGACATGATGTAAAGCATTATCCCACCTAGTAGGATCTGTGTCTTGTTGGCCTCTTTCCTTATCCGGCTCAAACCCCAGCTTGTTGCTAAATAAATGTTGGTTTGTCATGGTTGTCCTCTAGTGATGGGTACTCACTCCCTCTGTATTTGGGCTGCTCTTATGAAGATCAGATGTTTCACCATTCCCCACCCAAAAACTTCTTTCTCCCCTTCTGTTGAGGGGTACAAAACTGGCCTCAGCAAAGCACCTGCTTGCTATGCAGATGGTCGATTGTTTGAGTCATTAAGCACTAACATTCTAGTCTCTCACAAAGGGTCAGTGGTCATGGCTCCTGGAAGCCATCATCAGGGGTGTAGAGCTGTCACCTTCCTCCACTCCATCAACAGTGACAGCTCTGATGGCTCGACTCCAGCATGGCAGATCCTGACTATCCTGGAGTCAAACACCCTCCAACTACCCTCTCTGTCTTACTTTTTTTAAGTTTTTATCTTTTAGTGTCGAAGTTTTCTCTCTTGAATCCTTGATCTAATAATGATCACAGACCAGTAGTCCTCTCATACTGTAATGCTGACCTTTTTATCACTGTATTGATGGTCTCTCACGGCTCTGTCTCAGCAGTCTTAGTCCAGGTTCCACAGATGGAGTGTATCAAAGCTGGACCCAAGTACAAAGGTGGCTAAATCCTTTGAGGGAGAAGTAACAGCAAGGGGCCACAGAGAGAGGGGTTACAGTGTTTGGCTATAGGCATCACAGCTTAAGAAGGATGTGAACAAACCGTAAAGAGACAAACCAAGGACAAGAATGATCAGAATATACATGATCGTCCAGAAAAGGCTGAAAGGGAGGTAAGGGAAGGAAGTGGCATGGGAGAGACTAGAGAAAAGGAAAAAGAGGTAGCACAAGAGGCTTCTACTATGCAGACAAGACGGAGACAGTGGTGTAAGAAGAATTAATTGGCTAAAATAACAGATAAGGGAATTTCAACACTTTTGTAGAAAATGGGGGAAAATATTATTGGGAGCCTATAAAATATCTCAAAATTATGAGACATTGAATTATTATATCAATTAGTGGCTTGGAGAATGTGTGTTTGAGAGAAGGAAGAGCTTGAATTTCATGAAGGTGGAATGGTGCCCTGCTCCATACTCCAACCACTTGAATCTTCATTGTCCAGACCCAGAGCAACTGTCCGCCCCCGTCACACCAGGAGCACTGCCCCTCACCCCACCTCAGTGCCCAAATCTATCCCCAGAGCAGCCAGTGGGCCAGAAGTCTCACCGGGGAGGGTTGGCCACAGGGGGCCAGAGCAAATAAAACCAACACAGTGAGCCCTCCGCATTGTTGTGACCCTTCCATCTGGACATGTGGAATCTGGAATTGCACAGGACTCAAGGCAGTAGCTATCATTCTTTTTCTCTCCCTTTCTTTACTTCTCCTAATCTCCTTTCTTGATATTTGGATAACTTAAAAGTTGGATGTGTTGTATTTTGCTAAATTGTATGGGTTAGCATGTGCTAAGTCAATGCTTTGTGAAATGCTTTATTTTGGTTGAATGTTACCCTTTAAACTTTTGCCAAGTTCGCTTATTTTCTAAAGTTTGACAGTAAAAGTGTTATTTGACCTCCTGAGAGATGTATGTAGCATCTTCTCCTATGTGCTCTCTCAAAGTATAAAAAGAACTGAAGGCACTTTTAATAAATCTGGCTGGTAGATTTTTGTAACCTTGCATATTTTTAACATGAAACCCCTTTAATGAGCTTGTAGCATGAGCCTGGGGTCTTACAAAGATATGATAGCTGTGGTGTTCAACAAATAGACAGTGATAACCTCTCATTTCTAGAATTTATTCTACAGGTTATAAGTTCCTAAGAAAAATCTGCCTCTTTGAAACTGTCATCTATTGTGTTAGAAGAACTGTCAGTCTTTAACTTGGAACTTCTGGAAGTATTTCGCTTACCTTGGAATCAAGCCACAATGGGTCTTGAATATAATTTTATGGTAGCTGGTATAGGAAGTGTACAAAAGCTTTGATATGTTTCTGGTGGTCTATAATTCAGTATTTAGTTGGAGTTTCCTAAACAATCCAGGCTTCTTGCCCAGGTATATCACATTTCTGTACTCTGGCCAAGAGATTGATGAAAATATGAATAATCGAGGCCAAGTTCATCATATGCCAGAATCTTCTAGCCAGATGGAAATGTTAGGAATGCCTTTTTTTTTTTTTT
>VWZG01012140.1:43118-62005 GCA_013396735.1 Grallaria varia
TTTCTTTTTTTTTTCTGCTGCTACACAAGCTCACTGTCAGTAAAGATGTTAGGAATACATACTATTTTGATCAGAAATTTCATTAATCTTTGAGCACTGGAAACTACAATTGGGCTGCAAACTCTTCAAATTGTTTACCTGTGGTACTGTACTGGTGGATGAAACATCTGGGCATGAGCCAGCAACATCTGTTGGTAGCCCAAGAATCAGGGCTACATCAAAAGAAATGTGGCTGGCAGGTCGAGAGAGGGGATTCTCCTCCTCTAATCTGCTCTCATGAGAACTTACCTGGAACACCACATCCATTTCTGGGGTCTCTATTGCTTTCTACTTCTGTTGTGTGGTCCTCCAGTAGGGCTAGGTATATTATGTTCCTTCAGTAATACCTATTTTCAATTTTGGTAATGCTGTATGTCCACAACAAAGTTCTGGAAATTAAATAGATGGCTGTCCTCCTCTTTCCAAATTGAATCAACTACATGTGCCATCAGTATAATTTCAGTTAACATTGGCATGAGACCAGGTTAGGTGTGTCAATCCCTAAAAGCACAATTTCAAGACTTATTCATAACTTACTTCCTTGTGATCTTACTGTAAAATTTCAAACAGTATTGCTTAAAGTATGATTTTTTTCTAGAATTTTGTATTCTACTATAGGCATTACAGCAGCATTAGAAATACATTCAAACACAAAATAGCCCTTTCAGTGTTAAATTATAATTGAGAAGAAATGTTGATTGTTACTTTTATGCCACATTCAACACCTGGAAAATCAGGCAGCTTTTAAGACAAAATACAAAACTGATGTTGAATTTCTTTGCCTGCACAAAAAAGTTAAAGTTGAAAGAAAAATTATAGCGTTTATATTAAAATTTAAATTAAAAATGTTCCTTACGCATTTGAGCAATAAAAACGTAAATCAAATAATCCCATGTTCAATTTACATTTTCTTGACAACTGAGTTTATGTCTTCCTCACAGTAACAGCTGCCTTGAGGAATACTACTGGAAGGAAAAGGAACGAGAAGCCTTCATCATCATCATGGCTAGGCTTCGTGAACGAAGATTTGGGAAGGGCTCTACCCACGCTTGCTGCAAGCACGCTGATGGCTAAAGAGGCCGATGCGAGATAGGCAAGTCCGGTTGCAAAAGGTGCAGCAGAAAGTCTCCATAGGCCATTCAGGATGCTGCCGAACTCGACTGTCATCTCTGGGTCAGTCCTGAACAACCAATGTCCTGAACCGCCTGCATGCAGGGTTGGATCTGCGGCTTCCAGTGCACCTTCTCACCTGCCATTTTGTTCCTCGCCTGTCGCTGCAGGGCTTTGCAAATGTGGGTGAATCCTTCAAGCCTGCGCAGTGGATTTTTTAGGTGAGGCGCAGCATGCGCAGAACTGGCCCCACCCTTTAGTCCTAAGGTTCATCTGCCAGGGCTTAGCAAGCTTGGACGGTGGCAGCGAAGTCCTCAGGACGTAGGTTTAGTTAGAGTGTCCTTCTCTTAGATGGATGGCCTTACAGGGCTAAGCGAGCTCCATCTGCCTGGGTTTGGAGTTAGAGTTGTCCTTCTCCTAGGATGGTTGCCGGGAGACTGGCGAGCCCATCCTGCCCATGGACACACTCTGTCTGACCCTTCAGCTGAGACCTGACTAGCATGGGAGACCCTACCGGAGGCACAACCACTGCCAGCATAGCTCACAACCTCATAAGGACACGCAAGCTTCTCCCCCACGACAAGGGGGTGTCCGTGGAGAAGCCTTACTTGCTTATAAAGAGACATAGGCACTTTCAGTTTCACGAACAATGTTTGTTCCTGAGTGATTTGAGCATATTGTAACTTAACATTTAAATGTTCTAGGAAAAAGCAGGACACTGATGGTTAAAATGACATATCATTGCTTTATTTTCTTATAGCAAGAAATCAAATAATTTTAGATAATTAAATATGTCTTTTACGTTATTCAGTTCAAATGGATAACATTAGCAAAGATATACCAAAACAGTATTATTAAAAAAGTTGTTTTAAGCAATATTTGTTTGATACTCACACAGATTTACCTGTATATATGTATCTTTCCAATTATGATGTACAGGTCTGAGTATCCAGCTATGTAACAGCATAAGATAATTCATACTATCATTATATTTATTTTGTTTTGGGATACAATTTTACCTCATTATTAATTTGAATAATCAGCCTATACCTACACATTCAAGTATACATAACTTATTGCTGTCATGTCCAAGCTATCTCAATTATCTCAGGGTGCTATAACATGAAGGCACACTGATGCAGGAAACATTTCATTTTGAAACATAATAGAATCTAGTTGTTTGTGGGTTTGCCTTTAAAAATGGACTCTCTCTGATATATATAGCCTTACATCTAGTGCTGAAATGATTTACACCAAAATGCATGGTAGCTGAAGCATTCGTCTATGATGTTAGAAACTTGTCCTCATTGCACCTTTTATTCTGATTTGGCATGAGCATTTGAATCAGTCCTTACTTGTAACTTTGTAACTGCTGAGCACTTTAGCAACTATTTTTTAGGTTTGCTTTTTAACATTTCTAGTTTTTATGTGTATTCTGTTAGGTATGAAACAGTAAGGCAGTCTGAATGACTGAAAGATGTTATGAGGAGAGACTACCTAGGTAAGTTTGACTATGGTTTGATATTTAAAAAAATTGGTAAAGAGTTTTCAAAACCTCTCTAAATGATTATAAGAACTCCGGTCAGTAATCTATCACATAAAAGAATGCTATCCATTATGTTTCCTCTTATAACAGTATGAGTTATGGCGAAAGCAGTTAATACATTTGAAACAATTTAGAAGCTATTCCAGAATTATCAAAAATGTTACTATCAAATAGTTGTTTAAAATGTCCTTGTTTTTATTCATGTTCACAGCTCCAGATGCAAGGTTTCTTCATATTTATATAAACATAAGCCTTTCCATAATCCTAAAAGAACTCTGTTCATGTCTACCTCCATCTGGTAGAAAATCCAGATATGGATATGTGAGAAATGCTCATACTTACCAATAAAATTTAGAAGGGACAAAGTCATCGAAGCAAAACTAGACTTTTATTTAACAAATTCAGCTGAATTGGATGTGTCTTTTTCTGGCCCAGGAGACAGACACAGGCCAGCTAGAACTAGAACTTTTTATTACCTGTCTCGGCTGGGGGTCCCTGCCTCCATTCCCATTGGCTGGTACTAGGAGGCTCACAGCCTGGCCTGGTCCGCCTGCCAAGACCCCCACTCGCCTTCCAAAGGCATGAAAAAACAAATAGAAACTGCCTTTTGAACTCCCAACCATTAAAACTTAATTATCCCTCCTCCCTTTTCTTTTGTTTATCAGTACAGCTCCTTTGGCTTCAGCAAAACCTGAATTCTGTTTCTAACAGATATATTACATGTTACACTTTCTATCTAGACAATAAGTTTGAGGCCATGTTACACTTTCTATCTAGATAATAAGCCCATAAAAAGCTTGGAATACTTACTTTCCAGCTGCCAATATTTCCTATAAGAGTGTAAGTTATATAAATTGTGTAATGTTCATTCTGTTACTAAGTATTAAAAATATCAGTAGATATTTTATCTAGGTCGATGGTGACCAGCTTTCCTGAGATTCCAAACCAGATCCTACGACCTTGAAAGCCACTGTATACATTCCCCATGATTTATACAGTTATAGTGTGGGGAAACTTTCAAAATACTTTTGCTTTCAAGTAGATATGACAGTTTCTCTCCAAATTTTGTTTCCTTTAATAAATGGACCAAACATGCACTTCAATTCAGAAACTCCTGTGGATGTTGATAGGTCTAGTCTCTCATACTTGCCCACTGATTCCAGTCAAATACAGTCAATGGAAGAACTACATTCCCAGGTCTGGTCGCAGGAGTTTTTCCTGTATGGGAGTACATCAAGCTTTTTGTGAGTTATATGTAGATTAAGAGCCACATATGGGGCAGCTTCATCCGACAGCACAATACAATAGGTGGAGCAGATTATTTCGTCTTAGCATGTAGCAGCTAAGATGTCACAGGAGACAAAGAGTGAGAGAATAGCAAAAATATATGGTTTAAATGACCTGTGAATCCTACCTCAAAGTATTATTCAGCACTAAATATTTTAGAGTTTTTCCAAATTAGTTTAAAAGTTCCAACACAAACGGTTCCTTGAATTTTAGACTATAATTTCTTTATTCTGAATCCAGTGTTGTTCCTCTTCTAAGCTTTTTCTTCTTACTATCATAAAATTCTCCTTTGCTTCTCATGGGAACAGACACTTGGGAAATATGAAGGCAGACCAGATAAATATTATATTTAAGTTTTTGAAATGAGAAACAGTTTAAACATTCTGAGCTGCATAAATAAAAATACAGTGAATCACTGCTAAAAATACCCTAAATTTCTTTTTTTATTTGTTTAAGTTGATCAGATTTTATCAGCTACCTCTATTTCAGCTTCCTAAATGCTGTGCAGTTTAAAAAAAGGACCAGCTTCATCCCATCTGACATGCCACAAATAACTGTAGTTTAGACACTTGTCATTGTCTTACTCAGAAGGAACATGACAAGCTCTCCCAGAAAATAATTCAGGCCTAGTTGAGCTCTTAACTTAGTCATTTTATTTGGAGATCTTAAGTCAGCTCAAACAGGTCAGTACTAAAAAACCATATTTTTAACTTGATGATCGTGTCTGTGGTGTTTGCTTATGTAAACTGTTCTGAAAGAGAATTGTTATTGAATGGTAGTCAAATTGAAAGACTGGTCTTCATAATGTAATCATGGCTTTCTAGCATTTATTTTCATCTTCATTTATTCATAGTCACAGGGAAGAGTTACGATTTAACCCCAGACAACACTTATTAAGAACTATATAGCCTCTTGCTTAAAAGCCTCTGGTGGTATGGGGAAGAGAATTGTAAGTGTAAAGTCAAGAAAACTCATGGGTTGAGATAAAGACGATTTAAAAAGTAAAGCAAAAGCGAAGGAAACCAAGAAATTCATGTACTACTTCTCATTAGCAGGCAGACATTCAGCCATCTCCAAGAGAGAAATGGTCGTTTGGGAAGACAAATGCTGTAACTCCAACTGTACCTCCTTCCTCCTTCTTTCCTGAATCTTTTATCATTGAGTATGATGCCAAATGGTATGGAATATTCTTTTGCTAAGCTGGGGTCAGCTGAATCAGCACTGTCCCCTCCCAGTTTCTTGGGCATCTCCAGCCCTTGCTGCCAGGGAGGTGTGAGAAGCAGGAAAACACTTGATGTTACTTAAGCATGGCTCAGCAAAAAAAACCCAAAACATCATTGTGTTAACACCATTTTCATCACAAATCCAAAAAATAATCCCATACAAACTCCTATAATGAAATTTAACTCTATCCCACCGAAAACCAGCACAAGCAGCTATTGAATTGTTATGCCTGGCATGGAGTGGTGGATCTTTCTATTTCAATCCAGTCTTTCAATGATCTGAGGAAAGAATAATTCCTCTGGGCAAACACTATTATGTGAATGCTAGAGATATACTACATATGCTGCTTCAAATGGAGAAAGTGACTCCTAAGAACAGCTCACTTTTCTGTGTCAGGCTGTTAATTCTTTTCAGAACGGCCTTTCACATGTTAACAGCGGCTCATGCTGAGAAAACAGCTTTGTATACAAAAGTATTTGCCTAGTGTGATTAAGGTTCATTTAACTAATGGTTTCCAATGGTACTAGGTTTAGATTAGGCAGAGGAATACTCTGGGAAATATCTATTCAGGCTGATTTAAGTAATTCTTATTCTCATTTTGAGTATGTTGCTTAAGAGAAAAAAATTAACTATATATTTATATGACTGCTCATAAAAATGTAATCATATATATTGTCTTCAAGCCCTACATTTTCCTGTCCCATTAGAGAAAGTCATGGTCATTATTTCTCTCTTCCCTTAAAACACTAAGTTGCCATAAGCAAAATAAGATAAGTAGGAAATTTATCTGACAAATGCATGGTGAAATTTCTGTCTACAAAATGCTTTTCAAATCAGAAATAAAAGCAGCCTTGGAAGATAAATCTACAGAATTTGAAACAGCCATACAGAAATTGCCAAAATAATCTGCATTGCCCTAAGCAAGATATAAATTAAGAAGCAATACACTACAAGTGTAATGGAGCATGTATCTTTCATGCTTCCATTCATCTCATGTGAACAGCTTGTACACTGCATCACACAGGAATAATTACAAAATAGCAGAATGTCTTAAATTATAAATATTAAGACAGAAGAGAAACAGACAAAATTTTATTTTTATTTATCTTAATGTTTTAGCATATTTTGTAGCTTAAAAAGTTAATAATTGCTTTCTTGTTTTCTAATTATCAACTTCCACAGGTTGAAATCAAAAGAACGAAAAAGGCTTTGGGCATAATCAGCAGTGAAGTTATGCATTCTGTCTGTTGAAAATAGATGTTAGCTTGCTGGTTGACATGGTACCAGTATTCTGTTCTTCCATACGGGACATAAATATTTGAAAAGACTTCGGAACTTCCAGTCTTTGAAATCCCAAGGACAAAGTGGGTTACGGAGATTTTTCTAGTTTCTTTCTGTGGAAGAGAAAATGAATTAAAGATATACTCATGATATGTTAACACAGGCATCAAGGAATTTTTTCAAATTCTGGTTCAGAAGATCATTTCAGCTGCTACAGTCTGATCTCTTTAGTAATTGCATGAATCAAGAAGAACCAAGAAGTGCCGATAACACTGTTACTGCTTCTGCAAATCTGTTCCCCTCCATAAGTTAATTCTCTACTGCAACATCATTACTTTTATACCTAATAATTGTCACTTCCATCTAACAAATAGAATTGTAGAAGAATAAATAAAAACTAGTACTTAAATGACATTAGGGACATCAGCTACAAGTAGATATTCGAATGAGGAGATGTAAGTTGATGGTTAATTGAATAACACATTCTGCCTTTTCAATTAAATCATTAACAGAGCTGCTTAAGATAAAGGGTACAGTATCATAGGGATCAATTCCTGGGATAAAATACACAAGGGGTAGTTCAGAAAACACTGTGGGTTTTCTTTAGAAGTCTGTGATAGTTGCTAAAAGCAAATGTCTGCCAGTTTAAACAATGGTCCATCTAGGCAAAGCCCTGAGAAACCTATGATCTGATCCCATACCTGACACTATTTTGTTCTCCCTCCCAAACTCATTTATTCTATAGCCCTATCCTGTAATCTTAATTGCAGGTAAGATTACCTTTTGCACATTTATTTGTTTGGCTGTTGCTGAAATGGCCAGTGATTGTATAGTTGGATCTAGTATCAAACTAGATATAAGTATAAAATAATTTTTCTAGCACCAGGGCCAGTTTCTGAGAGTTTGTGCCACATTCATCCTTGAGAGTTTTCAAAATCTATCTGGACAAAACTCTGAGCAACCTGATCTGAACCTGTAGTGGACCTTGTTTTGAGCAGGAAGTTAGTTTAGTGACATCCTAAAGTTCCTTCCAACTTGAATTATTTGGTGATTTTGTAGTGTATAGGAGGTCCACTGACCAATTTTTGAGGATCAGACTGACCTGCAAAAAATGACATTTTTTTAATGCAAACTTTTGCAGCACACTGGTATTNATCCCAGTAAGGAAATCAACAAAAATACACTGTCATAAGACAAACATAAGAGTAGTATATGGGGAAAGTAAATTATTAAATGGAGTTTTAAGTTCATTAGACTTTAGAATATGGAGCATACATTTGCAGTTATAATGTCAGAAGAAACCTGTATCCAGGTAATTCTATGGAACTTCATGACTTTAAAATTTGAGTATTTGTTTTCAACTATACAACTAGCATTTTATTTCCCAGTTAGTTAGAATTTGAAAAATACCCTGATTAATTTAAAGGGAAGTTTGTATATTTTTAATTATATATTTTTTATTACAGTGGATATGATCCTATAATGTCTAGTTCATAGGGAGAGACACATGTGTCCATATAAATTATAAGAAATTTGAAAAAATTGCATTAAGAACATTTTTGATTTTGCACCCACTGTATTATAGCTGAAAGTGGTGCCATGAAAAAGTTTAGGTGCTCAGGTTAATGTGCATCTCCTATTGGTTAACAGTGCAGCTATTAAAAAAATCAAAAACTCTACTGGTTGAACTAAAAGCCAAGCCAATTTTTCACTCAAAACAAACAAACAAACAAACAAACAAACAAACAAACAAACAACAAACAAAAGCCAAAAGAAAGTTCACTCAGGAGGTTTAGAGTTTCACCTGACATGTACAACACATAAGTGACTCATATGAATTGCAGATATAATTCAGCCTGGTTACATTTTTCACAATTACGTCCCCCTATAATTTCACGTTCCATTTTTGTGTATACACACAGATCCTGATCTTGATAAAGTTTCAGAACTCATGAAACATGTGAAAATTAAGTACAATAAGAATGAAAAAATTGGTCAATTTTCCAGTTAGTTTCCACAGTTGTTCAGTATCCTGTGGTGTACATACAAATCACAAAACGCTATTCCCTTTCTGGAGCGCAACTGGAAGAAAAAAAAAAAATCACATGTACTTACAAAAAATATGTTCTCGTTTACACATAGAGACAGATATAATAAGCAGTAAGGAGGAGGTTCAACATCACACCTAAGACTCTCAACTTGATACCTGGACTGTAGGGTATACTGAGGTTAAGAATATTTTTTTCCTCTTCTTTTTGAAGCTGTTTCACTTTGTAGAAAATAATTAAAATTTATAGGATCAGAAAGAAAGCAAGTATAATGATAACTCAGTAGCTTTCTGGTTCAAAATCTCACCTGAGAAAAGAGACCTGGTTTCTGTTCTGTGTTACAAAGACTATACATTTTACATGAGGCAGACATTGGATAACATGTATAAGCAGCCCATGGAGCAACCTAGACCTTTCTCATCCCAAGAGAATACCTTAAGCAGCCAACATCAGACCCATACTAACTGCTGGATTTTTCAGTGCCTTACATTGTAAGCATCTTGCTCTTACTTTATCTGAACCTACAGTCCCATGTTTAAAACAATGTCTTGGCATTTTGGCTTGATATCATGCTGTAAAAAAAGAAAAAAAATAAAATCTAATGAGTAGGGTAACCAGGATATAAGGCATGCTACATAGCCATAGACTCCCTATAATACGAAATTTTAGAAGAGATCTCCTGTCCCTTCTTGGTACAGCAGAATGCAGTGTTCCCTTTAAGATATTTCTACTCTGCTCATTTGAAGTATGAAGATGATGACTTTCAACTTCCAGGTGAAAGTTCTAGAATGATTAATTTCCAAAAAACATATTAATGGTTAATAATATTCACAGTTTGGATTAGAAAATAAGAACGAAATATTTTGCAATTTATTCTTTATTATTTTCATGGTGAGTATTATGTTGGGTTTTAACTATTTGTCAGTTTCAAGATGTCACTGACTACATCTGTTACTGTGTGAGACAGCACATTCATTCTCTTCTTGAGGCTTTTGGCATTATATTTCTGTGACTGAGCAATAAAACCTTAAAAGAGAAAAAGTCTTAGAGTGAGTAAGCAAGTGTGATGCATCCATAAAGGACAGAAAACTATGCAGGGTGTGCTGACCACAGACCTTGCAAAAAAAATGGCTTTATCTCATCACAAAAGGGACAAAAGGGTGGCCTTTATTTTAGATGAACAGCTATCAAGAGCTGAGTGGATCTGCTGGAGGTGTAAATGTTTCTCCCAAGTTCACTATAAGTTTGAATGTTTCCCTGAGACAGCCAGACCAGCATGGAGGCAGTGAATATGCGGCTCAGCTAAACATAGGATATAAAACAAGACAACTGTCAAAACAATTTAAAAGACAGGTTGAGCTGACTTCAACACACATTTTTCTTCCCAGCAGCTGGGGACTCCCAGCCTCCTGACAATGAATACATTATAACTAAAGACAATGGGGATCACATTGGTATTTTGATCCCATTGTGTATTGATATTGTTTTATTTTTCTAAATTTAATTGAAATTTGTATTGGTTTATGCAGTATATTTTTATCACTTTGATAAATCAGAAATCCTATGCAATATCAGATATCTTCAAATAAATAAATTTGATGTTAAATATTAGATTTTCCACATATGGAATATATAAAAGAACCTGATCAGAGAGTATCAGAAAATTTCCTAGAAGAAATTCCATAGTCCAGTCTTATTCCCACTGAAGATTCCCTTATTCTATCAACAAATGTAATTTTTAATAAATTCACAAGTATGTAAAGATATTTCTCATTCATACATTTTTTCTGGATATCCTGAAAGTCTATTTGCTGATTTAATTCAGCTTCTATTTGCATCACAGGGTTGTTCACCACAGATTCTTTAATTATCTTTCTGAGAGATTTTTTGTGCGTTTGGTTTCTTAATGGAATACTGTGAGACACAGGATTATTATATTACTGGGTCAGGACCAGCTCAAGTGTGTGTGTGTGAAGATCTCATAGAGCCCACATGGCAGGCCCTGCAGCCTCACCAGGTGATCCTGGAGCCCTGTCAGTCAAAGGCAGCCTGGGAGACATCACAGCCTCCGAAGCTCCGAGCCCAGCCTTTGGTTGCCTACACCACCCCTCACTCCAGCCTGGAGCACCAGCATAGCCAGTGGGCCAGAAATCCTGCCTGGGAGGGGTGGTCACAGGGGGCCAGAACACATAAAACCAGCAGCACATGGTCTCCATGTTGCTCTTGGGACTTACCGCCACCATGTGAAAGCTAGACTTCTGTAGGACTCTCTGGCAGTAGCTATTATCTTCTCTTAATCTCTTGCCTCTGCCTTTCTCTTTACTCCTTTTCCTTCTCTTAATTACATTTCTTAATATTTTGGGTAACTTAATCCAGAGGGTTGGATTTTGTTAGGTTGTATGGGTTAGGACGGACTAAGTCACAGCTTTGTGGAATGCTTTGGTTTGGTTGTATGTTACCCTTCTAAACCTTTCACAAGATCTCTTAATTTCTCCCTTATTATCAGTAAAAGTATCTCCTGAGAAAATATATGCATCACATTCTTTTTACGCAGCCTCAAGGCATTAAAGAACCAAAGGCTCTTCAAACATTCAGTGGGTGAATTTTTGGAGCCTTTTATATTTTTTAGAAATAAAACTCCCAGCTGAGCTTGTTGCTCTGAGGCTGGGGTCTTACAAATATAGACATCACACATTTTCTCCAGATGTCTACAAAGATATCTGGGTCAGAAGTTCTTCAAGCAGAACTTTTGTATTATTGTTACCATTTTTAATTCCAGTTTCTTATTCTGCAGTCTATATCCATAGATTGGGATAGAAACTGCTACTACCTCCTCTAGCTTTGTGAATGTGAAGCAAAACTCTGCATATTTTCAGAC
The DNA here is from genome assembly GCA_013396735.1 of Grallaria varia. Classification (NCBI taxonomy): domain Eukaryota; kingdom Metazoa; phylum Chordata; class Aves; order Passeriformes; family Formicariidae; genus Grallaria; species Grallaria varia. Next base: position 54,532 of record VWZG01012140.1, read on the forward strand.
CAATAGTTTGATTTCCTCACCATGGTTTTTCTTTATTAAAAGTAGAATTTGAGAAGGTGCAAGACAAAATTACAGTGTTGAATTTGCTCCTTTGTGTTCCGTGCTCTGGAACACACTTTAGCTAATGAAACTGAACATCCTCATGACAGCAGAAGCTGATAGGGCAGGTATCTAAAGTATCGTGTCTGTAAATCAACCACTGAGAGATGATTAGGGTCCCAATGCACACAAGCCCTTCTTTCTCCTTGTGGTGCTCTCTCTCTCTTCTGATTCAAAAACACACTTTCCAGTCCTGCTAATACTTAATGGTTTCTTGATTTTTTTCCATTTTCATTCTACAAGACCTCCAAATCAGTAAAATTAGGATGTCGCTGCTTGTGAAATCTGTGTTATCGTGGATGTGGAAGTGAACACAAAATGTTGTGAGAAGGATGACCATTTTATTGCTGCAGTCATTAATGGTATACTAATGTTCATTTCAGTGTTAGGTGTTACTCTCTTACCCTTGCATAGTATGCAAGTAGTCTTACTGAGCCAGAGCCAACTATCCAGTGTGAAGAAAGTAATAAAAATCAGGATGGCATCTCACTATCAGCATCACAGCTGTTCTCACTTCTTGTCCTACTTCATAACTGGGCTACTGAGAAAAGCAAATACTCCTTTGCCTTAATTCTTCACTAAGTAAATGTCATAGCAACCCATCAGCACTGATAAGGTTCTCATTTCTGAATATCATCTACTTTACCCTTCCTCTTACACCAACTCTTTTCCATGATTTAACCCATAGCAATCAGTGTCCTTTGTTTAAGACTACATACAATCACAGCATTTGATTTTTTATTAAAAGGATGCAAATAACTGATTTTATTCTGATTACACAGTTCTGTTGGCTACTATGTTTTGAAGCAGTTAATCGTACCTTAGAACATACCGCTTTAATTCTCAGTAGTTTTCTTAAACAGATTCTGCAGAGAAAATTGTTATGTGTACACAGGACTGGTCAAGTTAAATTTCATTTAAATGAAAACAATGTAAATGTTTCTGTGGACTGATAGAACAACTTCTTAAATAACATCATAATTTGATCCTTTGAAATAGACACCAAATATGTTACAAAACATATTGAAATCAGCAGTAAAAACCTTACTTCTGTTAGCATAGTTGACTTGGATCAGATTAATAGAGGAAAAATGTTTAAGATTTTTTGTTTCACTACCAATACACTGTTAAAGTGAAAACTGATATAATATTTATTTAATTAATTCTCAAAAGTATCTGGAAAGTCCTTGGTGCTTCTTTAGGATCCCAAGTATTTCTGTATGTTAATGTTAAAACTTATTAGAAGTTGCCTTTTGTTATCTTCCTTCTCTGTATTTGAAGTTTCACAAGTTGAGGTTTGTCAGTGCATCATCAAGTCCAGGGTAGTAGGCACTAACTGTCAAAGTTGTCATGCCAGATACCCACCCAAATATCCTGATACTCTTTTGCTTCAGAGGCTGGCAAAGCCTCCGCTGATTGTTGTAGAACAGTTATGCAAAGTATGAAGAATTTTTTCCTGATTTTTCTCTTCAATTTTCTACAGAATTGGTTCTAAAATGAGGGAAGCAGAGTCAAATTACCATCTGCCTTTGGTTGCAGAAAACCTGAGTACATTTATTTTCATCTACTTGTTTCTCCAACTAATTAATAAATTATTACAGAGAAAGATGACAACTTAACTTACTAGTCACCCAGGACACAGATGTATGCTGCTCTGCAGTTTCTGACAGATTGAATTATTGGAAACAGTTAAGTTGATGGAAAAAAGCAAAGGGATGGGTTAGAAATTTGGGATTCTTGCTGACTGCACTACCTTCTTATGGCATTATGCTAAAATTTATTTCAGGAACATACATTACACTCTTTTTCATCCAATCAAGCAAAACATGGTTCATAAATCATATAATAGGAAGTAGTACAGAATGTCTTAGTTTGTTTGACTTCAGGAGAGCTGTGATGAAGATGTGTACAGTGCTACACCTTGCTGATAAACACAACATTTCCAAATTATTTCTATCAATATTAGTGTTTACCTTGTGTAAGCTTCACTATAGGCAGAAATAAAGCCTAAATGCATGTTGGATGGGTAATTTCTTTTACCTAACACAATTTAGAAATTAGATCATTGGTTAAAACTGGATCCTTTTTCCTATCATATAAATGTATTTGCCTGCTCTTAACAGGTAAAGCAATCTGTTTTAGATACATATGCTTAAGTTCATGAATTAGACAATACACTTTAAGAGTATCCTTTGAGGTCAAATGGCTTTCACCTTTATTTTTCTAATTCACATCTGTGATTTTCTAACTAACTTGTTTTTGTCACTGATATGTGCATAAAAGAAATATGTACTATGAATATGCAAAGACAGCTTATGAAAAACAGGGCTCAGATCCTTGTCTTGATGCAAAATAACCAAGAATAATGTATATTTTATCTGATCTATTGTTAATAATGCACTACTTTACAAGACAACAACAAAATTGTTTTCAGAACTGCTCTGGACTCATTTCAGATAAGATTGCATTTAGGAAAAAATATATGATTTACCTCCTCAGGCATGCAGTTCAGTTGGAAAGGCTGTGTGAAAATTTAGTATTCAGACTGTTTTGCTTCATTTAATATTTAGTAAGGAAAAAAAAAAGTGTAGAATTTAAATTTTGTGATTGCTATAACACTAAATGCGCTGTCCTACCAGTTAACACAATAATGAGCTATATGTCAAACTATAAAAGTCTACAGGAATCTGTTACATCCAAAATCTCATTATGGTCAAAAAAGGAAAAAACCCCATATATACTGAGCTATAAAATTATTGGTAGTCTTGTCAGAGTTTTAACAAGCTAATAGCCTAACTTATGTGGATAACACATAAATCCCTTATTAATAATGTGATTAAGATTGACTGGAGGACCAGAGGGTGATGTCTGAATAAAGGACTGAATGAGCTGAATGGATCAGCTGGCTATGTATCAGCTTCCCTGACTTAATCAGAGAGTGTGACAGTTTCTCGAGTGAGCCAGACAAGCACAGAATATAAAAACTGAACAACAAACAGACTGAGCTTTGAAGAGGACAACAGATTTGAGCTGGCTTCAACCCATGTATTCCTTCCCAGTGACTGGGTCACCCAGAACCATGACAACAAACATACAGAGGCCAGTAATGAGAATCAGGTCTGTATTGTGATCTGATTATGTGTTATAATTGCTGAATTGTGCCTGGTTTGTTATTTTAGTGAATTGTTGTGTTGGTAAATCAAAATCCAAGTAAATATGTTTAATAATAAAACATTTAAACCTTGTGTAGAATATCTCCTGGAAGTGAGAAATGTCAATTCAAAGTTGAACCTGGATTCCACAGTTAAGAGAGTCCATGAAAAATAAGATTGTGAGGTTCTTTTCTGTTTGAATATCCTCAAGTTATATGTGGAAGGTGGCAAAGACTTTCTATAGAAAATTATTCTCTGACAGCAGCAATAGCCATTGTGAAATACCTACATTCTAAAAATGTCAGTTATCTTCTAATACTTTGAACACAAAACGTGAAATCAGGGACTAGGATTTAGTTTTGATTGTTAAACTTACTTTAATGAAGAGCTAATATAATCGTGACTGTGGCAATAGGTCAGGGTATATCACCTGCTTTGAATTATATAGATATGAGTCATAGCATCACAAGTTTGCAGTGCTATGGATCCAGCCATACTTGGGTTCTAATACAACTTAAGAATTTGTTCTCCAGGGGTCATGTTCTGGTAAATATGCTAAAACACCTTGGCAAGATTAAAGAGGAAAAAACATTTCTTCAGGAGTCACAGGTGGCAGCAACTGTTAGAATCAATAGAGCAGGAACACATGGTTAATGTTTTTAATAAAAATATGTTGCTCAAGCTCTGCAGTGTAGAAGTTCATAAAATGTAAATATAGAAAATTGGAAGAGTCATTTAAAAAAAAAAAAAAAAACAACATGTAGGGAAAAATGTGTCGAATTAACATAGTGGAAGATGGGAAGTTCACCACCTACAGCACACATTACGGCATGTACCAACACTCACCAGTTATTTAATCCAGTTTTTCCTGACTTTCCTCCAATTTTGCTGCAACAGCAAAGTTCATCAGTCCTAAAGACACTCATAGTTTATCCCATGGCAATATTTCTTATATCCTCCCACCACCCTATGGAAAACATGTCTGCATCTGCCTTGATGTACACATGTCCCAGAGAGACCATCTTGTCCTGGTGGCTTTCCCAGTGTTCTCTCCTTCTTTGAGACCTGTTTGCTGTGACTGACTGTTTGACCCTGTGGGCACTGATAAATTTCAGCTAGACCATACTGTGGCCATCAGGCAGATTGACCCAATACACCATCTCACTCTGTGTATCAACATGGCAGCATTATTTACATCCTGTCACACGAGCATGCAGCTAACATATGTCCCTATCTTATAGTCAGTGCTTCATTTTAGATTTGTTTTGCAATTTTTTAGTCACTACAATACAGCATCATTGTGGTACAAATGTTGAAATTCTTGACTTAATAAAAAGATCTTCTGCAAGGGGGAGAGAAAGAAAATATGGATGCTGAAGGAAGTACCTAAAAATAACATGAAAAAACCTACAACAGCATACTGTGCAAAACTATAAAATAAGAAAAAGGAAAATCATCTGCAATGGAATCCAGTATGCACATTCAAAATATATGACTAGAATTCAGCTTTCAGTTACCATAGACACAGACTGGTATCCAAAGAACATTTTTTTCTGAAGAATTATCTATTAATACTAAATGAACTCTTATAGAAGACAAAGACCTAGTTTCTCAGTAAAACTTAACACCGAAGGAAAGAGAACAAAGAAGAAAATGTGTTTACAGATTGTTCTAGTACATATCTTTTCATTAAAATGCACTTACTAGGGCTGTGCTAGTATGTGCTTCCAGGGCTAGAGATTAGCACAGTGATCTCCAGAGAGAACGGGGTTTTCCAAAGAACATTTCTTAATGATAAAAGACCTTTGGAAATTATTAAGTAGATAAGTTTTGGTCCTAAAACTTTTCCTTTCTCCCAGTTCTACACCATTGTGCAGCTATATAAAAAGAGGAGGAAAAAAATCCTCTTATGAGAATAACATTTGAAAATTTGCAACTGGTTTCACTAGCTTTTGGTAACAAAGTTTAATTCAAAACAGCTGTTCAAGACGTGAGTCTTAAGTAGCAGCTCCTGATACTTTGGGTTTCTTTCCAAAACAACAGACAGCATAGGTTCTTAAGTCAGTACTTTTTTTGTTGGACAAATGAGCAGCTTTCCATATTATTAGCTGCATTGTTGTAAACCTGGTCTGGAAACCCTCATGTTGTCATGACTTCTCATGTGGAAGTGCTCTTTTCGGCCTATAATTCTGTTACAATGAGCTGTTACACAACAGACAATACCTAGCAAACTTGTGTGAGCTGTAATACTAATGACAGAGATGCTAACATAAAAAATAATATTGAAAAAAAAAAAAAAGAGAGATCAATGATGATTATTGCCCCTGTTTTGGAACTAATAGATCGAAATGCAGCTGTTAGGACTCATGTGGACATATAGAAAAGTAGGCCTGTGAAGATACTGATTCCTGTTCTGCTAGATTCTAAAAGCTTATTGGTGTTAGCTAAACAGTGTTTTGTTATGAGTTTCTAATAATTTTGTGAGTTTATTTTTCTTTGTGTCATTGGCCTTTGCTCAAAGGACTAGATTTTTTCAAAGAATGGTCCCACCAATTATTTGCAGTGCAGTTCCAAATAGCTGGTAGTTATTTGTTTCTATAGCTAAGAATATAGAAATGTAAATTCTTAGCAACATCCACAATCAGCTAATTAACATGAAAATGGATGTCAGATTAAGGATAACATGAAAATGTCACTTTGAATGTTCAGGCGTAGAAAAACACATCTTGCTTCTATCCTCTGTTGCTTCACTTTAGGTTAATGTAAATTAAAGAAATATAGCTTATTCTCTAGCACATTTGACTCTATATACAATATGGAAACACATTGTTCAGAAAATTACTTGGACATAAAGCACCAGAGAAAAATTATTCTCCCTGACTATGGGATGCAAATTCCATAGATTTATGTTAGAGAAAGAGGAGCTCAGCGTCACCCAACAAAAGAGTTCTGACCTTCTTTCTGAGAAGCATATGTGTAGGCTGGTCATTTGGTTTGCAAGGAAAATTTATCATAGACAGGAATAAATTGGAAGCTGGCTTTAATGTATGCATTTTTATATAATAGAGAACTAATCCTTTTCTTTACATATCTGTGTATTCATAATTTTAAATGATAATTGCTATAGAAACACATAGCTTCCTAACTCCACAAGGTTCTTGCTAAATAAACTATTGTGCATATTTTGACAAAACTTTATCTTTGTGCTTTCTTCTAAAACATGTCTTTTTCCTCAGTTCCAACAGAACAGTGATACAGCTGAACAAAATTCAGAAAAAAAAAAAAGCTTGTAATTCCTTTTTGTTTCAGGCAACATGCTAGAATATTATTAAAGCAATAAGAAACTTTCTAAAAGAGAACAGACATACATATATGTACAAGACTTCAAAAGCAACTTAATTACGCTTATCTTTCTTTAGCACTCCAGCATGTTTATGCGGTGACACCACCAAACATATTTCAAAATACAGAAGTAGGAAGAAGGTCAAACCACTAGTGCTGGTTTTGGTTGGAGTAGTTGCTTTTCTTCACACTGGCTAGTATGGGGCTGTGTTTTGAATTTGTGCTGAACATAGGATTGATGATCTGAAGATTTTTCTGTTATTGCTTAGCAGGACTTACATAGAGCCAAAGTCTTTTCTGCTTTTTGTTCTGCCACGCTGGCAAGAAAATTGGGGGTGCCTGGGAGCTTGGGAGGAGACCCCAACTTTCCAAAGTAATATTCCATAGCATATGACATCATGCTCAGAATATAAAGCTGGGGGTAAGAAGGAAAAAGAAGGGCATTTCTGGAGTGATTGAGTTTGTCTTCCCAAGTCACCATTATACACGATGGGGCCCTGCTCTCCTGGAGATGGCTGAATGCCTGCCTGCCATGGGAACCAGGGAATGAATTTGCTTAGATGCACAGCTTTTGCTTTCCCTGTTTTTATCTGAATCCATGAGTTTTCTAGCTTTTACCCTTCCAATTCACTCTCCCATCCCACTTGCAAGGGAGTAAGTAAGCATCTGTGTAGTACTTGGTCATTGGCTGGGATTAAAACATGACACCATGAAAAATATTTTAAAAAGTATACCTATGGAAAAATATGTAATATGAAAATAAAGCAAACATGAAGTAAAATGTTTTGACCAGTGCATTTCTTTTTTAGTATTGCATAGCAATTATTTTTGCTCTTTAAAGAAGTAAAACTCAACATGAGAACAACAAAAAAAAAAAAAAA
>VWZG01012144.1:194-64195 GCA_013396735.1 Grallaria varia
AAAAAAGGAGATTCTGCCGAAGAAAGTTGCTTTATTATTAATTTTCATTAATTGACTTATCCCCTAAAAGATCCAGGATCTAGTAATGAAATGAAAACAGTCAACAAGTGATGATGGAAATCTGAACTATTATGATAACCTGACACCCTTTTGGGACCCTAATTTATTCACATCTCATTGTTGATCTAATCCAAGATCCTTTCTCTGGCTGTGGCTGGTGTCACTATTTGGAATTGTGTATCAAATCTGCAAATCATTCCAAAGAATTTTATGCGTGTAAATTGTGTGGATTTTTTAATTTGTTTTACTTGTCTTTGCTAATATTACTAAAAGGGCAGGTACAGAGCCGTCCGACCACTGAGGGAGCTTTTTCTTGGCTCCCATTTTCTAAATATTGGTCTATGGCAGAAATATTACAGAAGAATTCCCTTTGCTCAGTGTCTTTCTCTTTTAAATCTTCATGTTTTAATTTCTTATATGTATACCTTTCCTCTTTTAGCAGGAGATTGGTCTAGACACATACTGAGGTCCCTTCTGATCTGAACAGTGTTATGACTCTATTTGTATGATCAACGTTTGTAAATATCTTTTTAAAGTTCTCTTTTAATGTAATATACCATCCTCTTCATTACGGAAGGAATAATACAGAACTATTTCACCCATTCCAGTAAACAGCCTTCACAATGCAAATTCTTTACTTATATACAGAAATAAAATATCATATAACAATAAAAATTCACTTATCAGTGTGCCTGAACTCTGACATATCAGGTTACTGTGATGAGCAAGAATATTATTTATTTTTCTGACCCCTTTACTCAATCTTAGGCTTTTCCATCAGGGATGTCATGGTAACTTGAAGAGTCACACACTTGAGATAACAGCAGCAATTCCAGTAAGAGCCACTATTTTTTTCTGTGGGACCCATAATCTACATTCCTCAACATCTCCCCAGAGGAGTTAACAAAACCCATCTGCACTGCTCATGTTAGTGCCAAAGAGAGAGTGTGGAAGGGATATCTGCTTTGTACCCCTCTTAGGAAGGTGTCAGCTTACTTTCATTGCCCAGGAAAGCCTGCATAGTTACTGTAGTCCAGGCAACTAACTCTTCCATTGCCAAATTTAGGCTGTGTTATCTTCAGTTACTATTGTGAAGATAAAGCTGAAAATCTGGAGTTTAAAGTTTTCACTGAACATCACCAAGATCTTGGACAATTTACATCCATAAAATATTTCTGCAGCATTTCCCTGATTAAGGCATATTTGAGTCACGTATCTTAATCTAAGACTACAACCAAAGCATCCACTCTAGAACGGTCATAAAGAAGTGATCTCCGAAGCTTCCAGATATCTTTAAAGATTTTGTTCCTATTAATATTTTAAAGGTGTAACTGAGATGAAATGATAATATTGTAAATCCTCCTTAACCAAAAGGAATCAAATGCTTTCAGGTTACAATAATTTAAATACTAGTGTGATAGATGCCTAGTTTTACTGCTAAGTGCATATTTTTTCACCTACAAAGACATTAAAGTGCATCTATTGTGACTTTTACTAAGTAGATGAAAGTTAGTGCCTGTTGATCTGATGAGTACAAAAAAAAAAAAAAAAGAAAAGATGACAGAATTAGTTAATTAGTTTAACTTCAATTCACAGAATAAATCTGAAAGAATTTGCATCACCTAGAAAGCTACAGGGAGATAAACAGAAGTCAGCATAGATTTACCAAGAATATATTAGAGCAAAGGAAACTCACTCTTTCAATGACCAGGTAACAAAGATGGAGTACACATGTACCTTTAATTGAGAAAAGCTTTTGACAAGGTCTCAGTTGATATTCTCATGTCCAAGCTAAGGAAAACATAGCCTTTATTCTGTGGGCACAAAACTGATTAGATAACCACAACCATAGAGAAATTAATAAAATCTAAATATGCTCAGGGTTCTGTGGGGGGTCTGCCTTAGATCTGCTTCTATTCAAGGTTTTCATTAGCAAAACAGATGGTGGAATAGTAAGAATGCTCATTAGTTTTGTATCTGACACAGTGCTAGGAAGGACCCCAAATGTCTTGAAGGATAACAGTAAAAATAAAAATCTGGAGAAATGGACTGGAAACATAGGATGTAACTCATCCTAGACAAGAGATGAGAGCAGGGTTAAGAGACAGGGGCAAGATAGTACAGGAAAAATCAAAGACAAAAATTAATGATGGAATACATTAGAAAGCAAATTCTTCAAAAAGATCTTAAAATTATAATAGATCACATATTGGTGCTGAATCAACAATGTTGGATTCTTTTGGAGAAATGAATATTCTGCTCAGGGTGTACAAAGAGAAATATAGCCCACAAGATGCATTTAAAGATAGTAAATGCCATGAGGAGGTAAGACTGGGAGAATGGATGCTATCAGGCCTAAAAAAGCCAGAGCTGGTTGGCAATAAATTTTAAAACTCTCAAGCCATTCCTGTTGTAAAAGGGAAAGAGTACTATTCTCTGTATCCACAAAGAATGAGAAAAGAAGCAAAGCAGTTAACTTGACACACTACAGCAACTAGGAATGTTTTCTAGTAATAAAGTCAACTAAGCATAGGAACACATACTAGATTAGGAAAACTGGATACTCTGTCACTGGAAGTCTTCAATGAAAGTTAAGCTATACATCTGTCAGAAATTACATCAATATTGCTAATCTTCCTTATAGCATTGTGATGGATCAAATTGGTTTGTGTTTTGAGTTCTCTGGAAGGTAGGTAAAATAAGGACTATTTTGTTCTCATGTCATTATTGTAAATCTGAATTTTACTTATCTAGAGAGTCAGTATGGGATATTAGGACGTCATTTCAATAAGGCCGGACACTTATATCTTATTGCATTTGCTTTCAGAAATTCTCCTTTTGCTTAATTGAGGTAGAACTGCTAGCAGCCCCTGTCCACTACTACTAGTTCTTGACTTTTTGAATTATTTTTCCATAAGTATGTTAATATAACATCAATGCATACTGCTGCATGTGGTCTATTGGTTTTTACATTTATTCTGATTGTTTGTGAAGCATCAAATACAGTGACCAAAGCACCATAAATGGTGCTAAAGCACCATACATGGTACTAAAAGATGGTACTAAAAATATGTAACTGTATGAAGCCTGGTACTCATAGCTACATGTAACTGTAAAGATATTGGCTAAAAGTTGGCAAGGACTTTATCTCCCTTAGACTGTAATGTGCATAAGTGAACTTGATGGTTTTAGAGACATTTGGAGGCATAATAATCCCTCTGTGATCTGTATCTGCAGTGTAGCTCTCCCAAGAACAACCTTGTTCCATGGGGTCCAGGACTAATCAAATCATGGGCTTCTGTACTTGGTCACCTTTTAAACCAAATTAATACTAAGGCTACAGTGGAAGCTTGTTCTACATTTTTCAGCTGGGTGAGGACCCTGACTGAAAGAGCACGTTCCCAAGAGCCCCATAGGGCATGCTGCCTGACCGAGGCTTTCCTTAAGCTGAGATGTCCAGAAAGCTTTCCTCATTTACGTCCCCTTGTGTCAAACAGGGAGCAAACTTATGCTTCAGCTTTTCCCTCAGTGGGTTGTTATCCAAACTCTTTCTGAGTCTGGACTTCTGCCTTTTTTTTTTTTTTTTTTTTTTTTTNTCAGTTGTTTTCTTCATTTCTTTCTTTCTTTTTTTTTTCTTTTTTCTGCCTTGAAAATCCCAAGATATCATGTGCAATTCAGGTATATATTGGTATGCATTAAGGACTTCACTGCATTATTATTACTGAACTGTGAAATTCCCAGAACCACAATAAACTTAGCTTCCCTCAAACTGTCTATACCACCTTGTCAAAATACACTCAACACCTCACTTCTCTCCCTATATGAATTAACTACAGTTCTCTCTTTTTTTCTATTTCCCAACATACCACTCTTTGCTTCTTGGTATTCCCTATCTGCATTTGTTTAGCCTGAAGACTCACCAGGAGATGGTATCTGTTCTGGCTAACCCAGACCCATGTGCTTGTGACACGGTCTGGCAGGTGCTTCTTCTGCCTGGGTAAATGTCTGGTACCTTCATTAAGGATCTGCAGCAGTTTTAGCCCTGGAAGCTGCCCTGGGAGCTGTGTGCACTCACTGAACATAGTCACATTTGTGGGTAAACCTTCCTCAAGTCAGGGCTTGAGAAGCTTGTGGAATGGGACTGGCAGATAAGCATCCCACTCCTTCAGATTGATTGCAAAAGAAATCTTTTGTTGGGAAAAACAGGCCAAGATTTTCCCCTGCCACCTTCTTACATGAAACTAACCTGCTAGCTGTAGCTCACACAAAGAACCTATTAGCAAACCTTCCTATTTCGCACACATATTTGTACCTGCCATGTCTGTACTCTTGTACATTTTAATAAATAGGCAGCATGTCTGTACTGTTGTACATTTTAATAAATAGGCAGTATGTCTGCTGGTTAAGATGAAGAGAAGTCTACTTCCACCTACCACAAGCAACAGAAAAGAAAATATTGAAAAAAACCTGTGAATAAAGGAGATGGCAAAAATCACCTTCAAAATTTGATTAAATGGAACCATCTGAAGGCTTGTTAACAGTTTTATACAGGATTTAAGAGTGGTGTTTTTCTACTGATGAGAATAAATTCAAGACCAAATTACTTTGGTTGAATTTCAATTAAACAAAAAATAGGAAAAAACCAAAAAAATGTGTTTTATACATTGTTCCCCTGATGTTGATTATTTAGTGAGTCATAAGTTTTTCATTTATAAATAGAAATGTTCTTAGAATTTGAGAGGAAAAAAAATAAATTTGTGCATAACTACTTTTGGAAGAAAAGCACTTGACTGAAAATATATCCCAAGCATTTTCAGAAAAGAATAAACTAACTCAAGGCACAACAATTTCCTTTAGCATTAGCTACAGAACACTTGCAATTTACCTCTCTTACCACATAAACTAGGGTGCATTGTGCCCTAGGAAATGACAGAGGTTAGAGTGCCTCTTTTATCTGCAAGTTCTGCCCTCCTATTTGTGTTTCCTGGTTCTTTTCCCCAACTGTCTCCCAGGAGCATCTTCTAATTGATGGATACACAAGAGGCTGTGGCTCTGTGCTATGTGTGTATTATATTTGGCTCTTGCAAGGGGTCAGTCAGGTGTGGGAAGCTTGTGGTCATGGTGCTTTAGGTCAGCATAAAATATTCTGACGGACTTTGGTGTAATCTGAAGTCCAAAGAAATTTCTTGTAAATTCCTTAATCCCTGAAGAACAAATTGTCTCAAAATATCACTCAGTCTTCACCTAAGAAGACGAAAACAAATTCCAGTGATGTGTCATTTTTACATACAGGAAGCAATAATCTTAGTCCCAGTTTTGAAGAAAAGTAGTTCTCATGAAATGCAGATTGAATTGATGGCTTTTCAATAAGCACGTTAGGACAAAAAAAGGGTCTTTGCTCAGTCGTATTATGAACAAATATAAAGCTGAAATTGTAACTTCCCCCCTCCAACTTATTGTGGAAATTATTCAAGATATCATTAACATTATATAATTAATTTAATACTTGAGCCTGAAATATTTTTTGCCCCTGTGAGAAGATGGACTCTCCAATTTCCTGTCAGGAGCTCTGTATGTGAATTCCAGAACAAGCAGTTCATCCCATGACATTTCCTTATGTTCAAACAGACAAGGTGACACATAAAGCCCAGGGGCAAAGGGAAACCTGATAGCTATATAGCTGAGCTGCAGTCGGAAGTGGTGAATTCCCTCGACCACAGGGAAAGCTTCCTGTTCTTTGTAGATGAGCTTATTATAGGAATACACTTGCCTGCAGTTAATCTTCAAAATAATTAAATGGAAAGGAAGCAATTAAATCACTGAAAAGCAATTGCGTCTGGTTCAGAGGGAAAAATCCAGGCCTAGGAAGTATTTCAGTGATAGCTGGATGTACTCAAGGTAAACAGGTATCTTCCTGTTTGCACAGATGATTAACATTCATATGCTAAGAATATCTTGTGGTAATCAAATGAGGTTGAAAATCTGAAGTTATCATTAATGCAGCCTATGAAGTACCAAACAGAGAAATGTTGATACATATTTTTCCTATGGTGGGATAAAACTGAAACTCATGCTCCTTATATGTATCTTGCATAAATTAGCCTGGCACCTTGAAAGCTAGTAAAGCAACGTACATTTACTGCTGCTGAGAATCTAGCTCAGCATTTCAGTAAGCATATCCCAGAGAAGGAAGGCCATAAAAATAAAAATGTAGGGCATGATTCATACAAGTCTCCAAAGAGAAAGAAAGTCAAGTCTAGAAAGAGTTTGGAGTGAGTCCTTACAACCAAGTGTCAGGGCTATGCAAAACAAGACAGTGCATTTTAAAGATTGACAGAAATCTTTAAATAAATACAATTTTAAATGTTTTGAAATAAGCATTTATTTTTAAATTCTCTTTTATGTCTGTTGGTTAAATTTATTAATTCCTGCAAGACAGCAGATTTCAATGTATGTTTAAGGGATCCCATATATTGCTCCAGTCTATAGTACGATTGCTGGAAAACCATCAAGAGGATCTTACAGAGGTCATAGAATCATAGAATTGATTGGGCTGGAAAAGACCTCAGAGATCATCAAGTCCAACCCTTGGTCCAGTTCCAGTCAGTTTACTAGATCATGGCACTCCGTGCCATGTCCAATCTCAGTTTAAAAACCTCCAGGGATGGTGAATCTACCACCTCTCTGGGCAGGCCATTCCAATGCCTGATTACTCTCTCTGGAAAGAATTTTTTTCTAATATCCAACTTAAATTTCCCCCAGCAGAGCTTAAGCCCATGCCCCCTTGTCCTATTGCTGACTGCCTGGGAGAAGAGACCAACTCCCACCTGGCTGTAACCGACCTTCGGGTAGTTATAGAGAGTGATGAGGTCATGTACTCACCAAAGTCCTTTCTGACACTGAAAATTGCAGGTAGTAAAACAGGAGGTTAAACAATTAACAGGTAGTTAAAGACCAATTATATTCATTATAAATCTATAGTTGGGAATACAGGTTCTCTTGTAAGAGCATAAGGAACCATGAGACCTTCTCTTCTCATTTTCTTTGTTTTTCTTATATCTTTTATTTCACCCTGGAACTCTGGTGTTATATGGTATCCCACTATTTTCATTGTTGCTGTCACCTAAGAAGCTCACAGCTGGGCTGGCTGCGGACAAAAAGGATGTCCTGATAATGAGTGAACAACTATAGGTAAGGTAGGACAAGCTACCTGGGACACTAGCAGTACATAGTGGTAAGTGATGGTTGCTATGACCGAGCAAAAGGATGTGATGCAGAAAAGAGATCTGACATGGTTAAAACAATAGACTCAAACCATACTTGTGGAAAAAGAGTAGCAAGAAAGAAGTTGGCAGTAGGAACTAAGACCTGAGAGGATGAAGGTATGGATTGAACATGTAGATGTTTAATTGAACTAAAAAGGACACTACAATGTGGTAGGTATTCCAGTGGCAAAGATGCAACCCTTTTGTTCAGAGAGCTGAAAAATACGTCTGGATTATTGACCTGAGACACAAGCATTTATTCCTGGAGCAGGGAGATGGGAGTGTGGGTTTGGAGAGAGAACAATACTGTCTGTCTGCCAGCTAATGTTACATACAACACACTTGATTACTTAAAGTAGTTTACTTACTAACCAGCAAGAAAAAAAAAAAATCATTCTGTGTTACATATTGTGGTAGTTTTAAATTTTAGGCTTTGGCTAGGTTTGTTGTTTTTTAGGCCTTCCTGGGAAACAAGTCAGGTGACATACATTGACAAATCATAGGTATTCCCTACTATCTCACATCACAGGGGATATAAGAGTGGGGGAGGAAGTTCTGGGTCACATTGTCTTCGGACGCTTCCTTTGGGCAGCCTCTTTGGTGCAGTCTCTTCTCCTGTGGCTGGGTCAGTCTCTCATCGGGCAGGTGGTTGGGGGGAAGGATCACAGCTTGGGGCTGGTCACTTCTGTATTTGGGTAATACAGGGCCTTATCTGTTTTCCTTAGGTGTACGTATAGTACCTATATAGTACCATTTGAGTTACCCCTCTTTCCCTGTATTTGCCTGGTAGTGTGCATATAGTACTAAGTTCCCTTTTCCTCCTCTGTAAATAAATATATATATATATATATATGTTCCCCTCACGGTCTGAAGCTTTTAAGTTTTCTCTCCTTCCCCTCGGCTTTTTTGCCATTTTCCCCCCCTTTGGCGGGGAGGCCTGTGCTGGTGCTGGGAAGTTCTGCATGGTGTTGCTTTGTTTTGGTTTTGCCCAGGGTCAAACTTCCACATGTATGAAGGACCAAACTTTACTTTTGAGTGCACACTAGTGTGTTGCTGTTGTACTGGCTCAGGTCCTTGATGCAGATAGCTCCAGAACCTTTCTTTTTATCTTCTATCAGTCTTTACCTTGCTTTATTCTCTCTCCTGATCTCAGAGAATGTAGTGCAAAATGTCAGTCAGCTACATTACCATTTCATTCAAGATCAGCCCCTCAAGCCACATCTGTATTTCTGCAATGCAGACAATACAGTACCTGGATGCTTAGCTCCCCATACACTAATGTCTGCCTGTGTCAGACCATAATATAAAGGAATTTTAATATTCAGACTGCATGATGTGGAATTAGTTCAAATAGGACATATTAGTATATTATACAACTTAGTTATGTGGTTCTCAGAGTAAAATATTCTTGCATTCTTAGTGTTATAGTTTTAGAATTTATCAGAATTTTTCTTTCCCTACCAGCAGAGTTCGAGAGCTGACACTCTCCCCGACACAGCTAAGTCTAACAAAGACTCAGCTCATCACCCAAATTCCAAACTGATGGCTGGGGGAGGGCGGGGTGTGTGTGGGGGGAGAGTTTCTTTTTCTTTCNAGTTTTCCGGAGGCACCAACCGCACCGACGGGGGCAGCCCCCAACCCACCCGCACCTCTGCCCATCCCAGGCCAGTGTCTTTCGGACGGACGACAAAGGAGGGAGAGTCCACGTTGCCTACGGGAGAGGCCCTGCACCATCCCTTCGCAGAGACTCATTTGTTTGGAGGTTTTGGTAACAGATTTATTGTTATTTGTTCTGTTCTGGTGTTTTGGATATATACATATTAGTTAAGAACTGTTATCCTTTTCTTCTGCACATTTTCCAAATTAAAATTTTGTTTTAAATTTAAAGGAGGCGTGGTCAAATAGGGAAAGTAATTCTAACGAACAAAATTGTTTTAGTTTACTCTAAACTAAGACACTTAGATATTTGTCTGGTAGCACTAGTTCAATTGAAGTCTATGTGATACTTCCAGAAAGGTCCAATTTTTGGTACTCCTCTAAGAATAGTTATGGCTTGACATTTTTTACATTCAACGCTGCCATAGGTTGTTTTATTTTAACTTCTATTCAGATGCTTGCAAAAAGGGATGTGTTTGTGGGAAATCAGGTTCTTCAACCCATGCTGGAAAGGTTCTCAACAGCATTAGGTTTCCTATGTGTGAAGCATGGATACGCTATGGGGTAGTAGGGAACCAGGAACCTTTGTAACAAGAATCTACTTTCAGCTATCTGTGATCCTTGCCAAGCTGGAAGGTGTCAGAAAAATTTCTGTTTGTTCAGTAGAAACTACTGAGATTTTAATGAACAAGCCCCCATTCCTCCCCCATGCCATCTGCAGCAACATGCTAGAAATCTACTAAACTGCCAAAAAATTATGCTCCCTGTTTAAATGCAGGTACTGCAGCTGCCTACCATGGCCCAGTGAGATGCTGGGCATAAGGAATAAGAAAGAGAGTGAGGAGAAAGGAAGCAGCAAGACTCTGCAGTTAGAAATTAGTTTGGAAAATGGAGAAGGAGTGGGACCAAAAATAGGGAACATAATTTAAGACTACATCTCTGTATACGTACATACATTCATATATGTATGTATGTATATATATGAAAAACTGAATTAAAGTTGATCAGGCAACCTTACACTTAATAGTGTAATTTCTCAGTTCTGGTGTCCCTTTCTCTACAAGCTTGATCACCTTTTAGGCTTAGTTCTGCTGCCTATGCTTCATCACTTATTATTATTTGTCATGTCCTGGACTATCTGCAAGGAGCAGACATGTATAATACAGGGCCTGCAGATTTGTGCACTGCTAGATCCAGGCAGGATAGCCTGATGTGTTTGTTACACATGGTACTAGACACCTTTGTAAGGGGGCATGAATTGGTTTCAGTAATTTTTTTTTTTTTTTGGAGTATATGTTCACAGAGTGCTAAGTACCTTTTGTGTTACTTGAACTCAGGAAGCAAGGTTTCTGCCTTGCGCTGAGCTCCACATCTGGCTCTGCTGTCCAGCTCCACATTTCTCAGCCACCCTGTCATGGCAGGTGCCCGTTATGGTTAATTCTTGCTGCTGAAATGGATTCAAGAAAACTACTGTCAAATAGACACAGCTGAAGGCTACCTGAAGGTTATTCAAGTCCATGGTTGAACTGTCAGCTTGGACCCTGGCTACTTAAGTTTCCTGTCTTGTTTGATATCTCACTGAGAAAGTGAACAGACAAAAACTGTACCACAGTGTAACATATTTGATGAATTTTTAGGAAGATAAGAATTTGGCAATTAAAACTTTTTCTAAACATATTCTTGCATGTAGAACCCTTATAAATACAAGCTGAATTTACCAGTCCCAAATTTGTACCAAACTTAGATGTTGATCATATTCTAGTTGTTTATCCATACATAATGTTTTTTCCTTTTCAGCGCTTTTGTACTCCTGCATCACTTTGAGTACATTCACTCCTACTGTAGCTTGACTGTTGCAAACAAATGACACCAAAACATTTTGAAGCAAGTATGCAGCTGTTCTGTTAGGAGTGTGATACACTGTCTGCAGGGGAAACAACCTCAACCACAAGGAACCATAAAGGGATAGCTAAAGGCTTGTGCTGGGGCACAGTACAGGACTCATGGAAGATTTAGGTCAATTATTTCTCTGTTCCAGAAGTGCTAGTCTTAGGGTTGAAATTGTGAATAGCAGTTGGTAGGCCTCAGTGCTGTTAAACTTCACTTAGTTTGAAATGTTGGCAATAAAAGGCCAATTTAATTTACATTTTTGGCCTTTTCTAACTTACTATGTCTGAAGAATGACTTCCCAAAGGCATGTAGAAAGCTGTTATCTCTGCAGGATGCTATTCTGGCTACTGTGAAGAGGGAACAGGAACACATAAAAAGCCTATTGATTTGCTGTGGTTTTGATAACTGTAGCATTTGTCTTGCTTTATGTCAGGAGATGCTGTGGACATCCCGCCACTCTGCTGTGTGGGAAAGGTTGAACTTCAGAAATGTTGAAGTTTGGTTGCTTAGTCTCTTTGAGAGGAAATAAAAAAACCCACAAAATATATTTAAAACTGCCTAAAAACTGCAGCAACACTTGAATAATAGAAGTTGAATCAATAAATATGTGACCCAGTAGAATACTCCCCCTTGTCTCTGCATCCTGTAATGAATGAAAACCTTGCAGCCTGAAAGCATGGAGAACTCATGATTCTAACTTGTTTTTTTTTCCATGAGTGTCATGCAACACTTTGAAGAAGATGGTGCGGCTATTAGGCAAGCAGGCCAAAGCTACAGGACTAATGAGCACAAGACTGAATGCATCAAGCAAGTAAAACTGGGCAAGCTGCAGTATTTCATACCCTTATAAATTAGAAAGCTGCCTCAGCCTTTGTTTTATGCTATAGGGGAGGTTATGATGCATAGAAATGAACAGATTACTTGAAGAAGCTACAGTATTTTTTCGTTAAGATGTCTGTCTATCTATCTATCTATCTATCTATCTATCTATCTATCTATCTATCTATCTATCCATCATATTTTATCTCCATTTACAAGAATTTAAAATAATAATTAAAAAAAAAGGGCTGCTCAATGATGTAATTTGAATAAAAATTCAACAGTGTTGATGCAGGTAAATCTAGGCAAGAATAAAGAGGATTTCTGGCACACTAGGGGCATGGTAACTACATGCAAAGAGGGGCAAGGCATAGTAGGGGCACTTTCTGCTTGCTGGAGAAAAATCCCAGGGAAAGATACAATTGGAAAAAAAAAATCATTCCTACACTTTTCTAGACTGAAAAGTGTGCTGAGCAAATTATAGGAAAAATTATTCTCCATTCCCACACTGTCTGGTAAAATGAGATGCCCACTCTCAGGGTCCTTTAAGTCCAGGACTGGTGTGACTGTTGCTGTCACACCACATGCAGTCTGGCCTGGTGATGACATAACCTGCCAGCTGGAGGGGACTTCCCCAAAGGAGCCTATGTCATTGCTTACTTCTCAAAACACTCCAGAGGCTTTCAAGGACTTCTGGAAACTGGATATAGCCAAGAGCAGCTGTTGTAACAGGTGTGCTGTTCAGTGATCCCTCAGGGTTAGATCCACAAGGGAGTGAAACCACTGCTAACTCCGATTTTTACGTGCTAGCCTGTGAATCCATGATCCTCATATCCTTTTTTTTTTTTTTTTTTTCCCAGCTGTCACCTATCTTTGGATGCATGGAAAGCCCATCAGAGTTGGGTAGGCAGAGGAAGCTGCCAACACAAGGCCTGAGCTAGGATTTCCTCCTTCCTGGTGAAGGCTGCCAGCGGTCACGGGTGACTCCTGCCTGCTCTTGCCTCTGTAGACATTTCACATGCCACATAGAAGGAAACAGACTCAAGATGGGTAGTGTCCAGGGCATCTTCCCTCTGGCAGCCTATAGCAAGACGGACACCCTCCTCCACCACGTGGCACAGCTTGGTGGCTCTCATACAAGAGGAGGGGGTGAATCCCAGGGCAGTCACAGGAATCACAGGGTGCCATCAGAGATAACAGAGCTACCGACAGAGGCAGGCACAAGATACACCTCCCACCTAGGGGATCACACAGTGGAAGTATGATGCATTAGCTGTGAAATATGTCTTTTGGTGATTCATACTATAAATTAAAGGTTATCCTAATTCTTTTCAGTACAAGATGTACTTTAAAGAATTATTCTCCTGTTATGAATCACCAAACCATCTTCCCTTTAGGACAGCAACTGAAGTCAAATTGCAACTGGTCAGGGAAAAGAATATAATTTAACTTCTCCACTAATTTTTAATTAGGGAACATATTATGTTTAAGATTATATTTCCAAGGGAAATAAGCCTCCAAAACCAGAATTCAGGCACCCCTATATGCAGCCTTCTAGGCTATCCAGCACAGATAGCTCTTTTGGCTGGGCAGGTCTTGGTGTTGCCCCAGTCTGCACCGGGGCGTGGTGGGATGGAGGCATGGCTGGCTGAGTACGGAGCAGCTAACCAGGGGAACTGTGGGCTCAATCACCTCTCAGAGTCACTGTCAGGGTGAGTGACGAACAGGAAACCTGGTAAATCTCACTGTTGAAAGAAGATATCAGGGGGGAAGTCTGGGGAGAATATGGCATCCAGAGCCTAGAATTCTGCGGTATACAGCTGGGGCACTTGGGGAAACCATCAGGGAGAGGCAGACAGGTGGGTAAATGGGTCAGATCTTCTCCTAGGCTGCCTTGTTTTGGTCAAAACCTTCGACAGAACTGCATATTCCTGCAGAAAAATGCATAGGCAGTTTTTTCTAAGGGAAAATATTTCAACTAGTTCTCTTTAATGTTTTGATTTTCAGTTCCTAGAATCTTAGAGTCTTAAATGCAGTGGTAGCAGAGACTTTGTTTACATCTGTGGTCTACAATCCTTTCACAGCTCTAACGGAGTGCTGTCTCTGAGTGTTCAGGTTACGTTTGAGGTTTGGAGCATGGGGACAGAGCAAGACCTCTTGATTAGAACTTAAAAGCAAAAGATGAGAGGAATAGTGGGAGGAAGAACCATTCCCACACCAAACTGAGTGTGAGAAGCATGGCTATGCAGTAGAGATGTTTTTAACAGCGAGCTCTTCTGAACTCTACCCCACTATCTGAGCCCAACCCCGCACTGTTCAATTCCTTCAGAAGGATTTGACTCTCACTGCTGCACTGCGTTATGGAACCACATATTCACCAGCTATTCAGGCAGTGAAGAGCCCTGTAGTCTGTTCCAGGTTCAAGATGAGGGGTTGGGGATGAGGGAAAGAATAGTTTAAAGAGATGAGGATATTTATAATAGTTTAGTTGCCCCATAAGACACTGTCAGGAACTAGATAAGATTACAAAGAGTTAAATGTGATCAGGAGATGGTCTGCAGTAACAGGGAAGTCATGTACAAGATATTTTCTAAGTTAATTAAAAAAGTTATGATTTTTCCCAGCCCTTGTTTGTCGAGGTTCTTGTGAGTTCAGTTAATGAAAAGCAAAATTAATTCTAAGATTTCTAAGGAGAAAGGAGAGGAATAGATGAAAGTTTTGGCCTAGGAAATGGTTTCTAAAAGTGTATACCTATCAAAATAGCCAAGTTCCACTACTCTATGAGCACAAGAGGAGAAACATTGTGTTTTAAGACCAGTAATCAGATACTTACAGTATCTAGAGGGGGAAAAAAAAGGACACAATTTACTAAATATTTGCCCAAAGTGCCAAATTTCAAATCTTTTTTCTGCAATGTCCAGAACACTCAAGTTTTTATCAGACCACCAGAATAATTTGAAAATGCTCATTTATAAACTCTGTTTTAAAATTTGCAATAGCAACAAGATATCTATCTGAGGAAAGTTGAAAGAGCTGATGAAAACTAAATTACTGTTACTCAGCCATAGCATAACGCGAGAAATGCACCAGAATAAATGACACATTTTTTCTTCAGTGAATTTATTGTTCCTTTTAGTTGGCATACAGTATACCAATTAATGGTTATTAAAAGGAGTTGCTATTTCTAACTGCCCTATTATTAACATGTACTACTGTCAGAAGTCTTAATAGTTTACATTTTTATCGTAAAATAGCACTGTACTTTTCTGTCTGATCTAGTCCACACTTTATGAGTCTTACTCTTTAGCTTTCTTAGTGAGTTTCTTAAATCAATGTGTTATTTTTATTGCTTTCTACTGAACTATTTCTGACTACAAAAGTATTCTAAATAAGTTTTTCAAATTCAAAATCAGTCTTCTAGATAAGTTTTACACAGAATCACTCTTTTCAGAACATATGTATGCTCTTCAGAGTAATGTGTAAAGCCAATCTCACCTAAAAATGTGAGAAGGCAGACAGCTCTTACTATAAAAAAGTGCCTAGGTGGGCAAATGTTGTCTTCAGTTTTATGACTTAGATTTGAAGACATCTTAATTACATTTTCAATGAAATTAAGATAATTAGAGAAGAAAAATGATTAAAAATCTTCTGACCATAGTAAAAGGACAAGGCATAAAGGAAGTGTATATGTTGAATTTTACATGATTAGGAAAAGCTTTTCTGCATAAACATTTGTTCTTGAATTGTTTATAAGTAATTCACATTTATTTTTGTGGTCTTACAAACATAGGTTTTTAGGCCAGAGGTCAGTAAGCAAACCATAAAACTTGAAATGTCAAATTTCCTTGCTCTGTAAAGCATGTTAATCTTCTATTGAACACTACTGTGGACATGAGATGCTCATATAAACACATATCATAATACATGGGCATCTCATTGTAGGAGATATACAGATCAAGAATTCATTGACCCTCAGAGAAGAATTTATGTTATCCAGTCTGTTTTAATGTGTGTGACTATGAGAATTTTCCCTGTCTGTCCTTCTGTTCTGAGAATGTGTTTGTGGAACTGACCAGTAGATGCTTCATTAATAAATCTTTTAAGAAAATTTTATATTCTGAATATTTCTCCTAGATTTTTCTTGAATGCAAAAACATGGCCTCTATGTCTTCAGTTTTGTTGTGCTATGGATCTGCACACCTGCTGTGAAACACAAACACATTTTCATGCTTTCAGAATGGACTGAAATTTATGCAGAATTATCTGGCAACCTAATCATTCTCTTGGAAATCACTGAGTTAGGGCTTTGCTTTTCATTTTTCATTAGTGCCCCTTAAAACAGCAGGATAGATTTCTTTGCAATACTGTAGCAGCTTCATCATTAGAGATCTCTTAGAACCTGCTAGACAAACATCTATTTCAAGCATCATAAAACAAATTAATCCTACTTTTGGACAGACAGATGAATGAGATAGCACCCAGCACCGCTTCCCATGATTAGATCATGTTTCCTGAAAAAGAGCATATAATATGATTTCTGGTTCTGAGTCAGGCCGTAGATTGACCCTGTTGACCAGATGGCCATTTCACCGAAGAATCTCAGGGTGTACATCGAAAGAGCAAACCTTTAAGGGTGTTTATAGCTGGATATAGAAAAAAACCTTATGGAGGATATGATGAATAGCAATGGAAGACATTCTATAATCTGAAAATCTAAGAAAGAACTTTCTAGCCCAGCATGTAGCCTGACATGCTTCACAGAGATTAAAAAATGGTTAAAGAGCAAATTTAGCTACACTTCTGGGGTGAAAAGAAAAGAAATTTTAAGTGTGCAGAAACTTAATTTTTGCCATTCCTGTCAGTAGTTTGAAGAGAAAAAAGGACACATGGTATTGACCACAGTGTTAAGGCCTTAGAAATGAAAAATAATGATTATCAGAAGAGATCTGGAAAATTTGTTAGAACATTTGTTTTTCACCCGTTTCCTGTCAGCCTGTGAATACTGAGAATTCTGTAACATTTTAGAAGTTCAAAATGCTTTGTATGCAATAAAAATTACTGGCTGTTCTACAGCAGCATCTGGAGACTAAAGGGTTTTTGCCTTTTATAGGTAAATACATGCCTTCAATGGTCAGAAGCAATGCATTTCCCACAGAGTTCAAATTCCAAACTCTTCTTGTGCTTGTTTGGTCTTTTTTTTCTGTTTTGTTTTGTGTTTTTATTGTTGCTATTGTTGTTTATTTTTAATTTTGTAGGAAAAATGCAGATAGAGTACATACGTTGCTTGAAAATCACCCAGGATACCCATATCAGAACTGAGTCCATTGCTGCCAAATGCCCTTCTGTAGGCATATAATAATTTTAGTTGTAAGCAGACAGCACTTCTACTTGAAATGATCCAATGACAGGCCCATGACCTCTGCTCAGAAACCCTTTTGGAAAGATCAAGAGTGGTTGTATATATATTTGTATATATATTGTTTGTTTGCATAGCAAAGGTGTTGCATGCACCTGAAACTGAGCTACTGCTTACACATTTAGTACATTTGCCAGAATAGTATCAACAATCCAGTTTGTTGATGAGAAAAAGTGAGTAATTGAAGTAGAAGGCTACTAGAGAGAGAAAAACATTTGTTGTGATGCCTTAGTACATATAGAGGGGTGACTTCTATATCAAATGTCTTAAGTACAGTGTGAGACACTTCAGAATATTGAAGGAACTGCATTCTCAGCTCAAGAGTTTTGTCAGAAGAAAATGGAAATCTGTTATTGCATTTTTGAAAGTAAGTACTGTAATTAAAAACTTTGTCAGATTAAACTGTAAGCACTTGGCCATCCCATGTGAATCCTTAATTTGTTGTTCTACAAGGTCGTAGATAACCATGGCATCAACAGATCCCTGAAGACTTAGCTTGGTTGACACAACTGGGAACAATTTTAAATGACAAAAGTAAAAGAATCAGAGCATTTTCTTAGTTAGAAGGGACGCACCACAACAATTGAGTCCAGCTCAGAAGTGAATGGCCTGTATGGGGATCAAACTTGTGACCTTGGTGTTATTAGCCCCATGCTCCAACCAAGTAAGCTAAGAAAGAGCACATGGAGAACACGGCAAAGCAACAAGACCTGAGGTACTTCCTGTAGCCACACAATATATCACAAATACTCCATGAAGTCAAACTAACATAATATGTTTGGTGAAGGCAGGAAAGGAGACATATGAAGTAGATGGAATAAGAAAAAAACCCACGTTTTGTGAATTAAATAAATAGAAATTAACACTTTTTCACTTCCATTCAGTGTTACAAATCTCAAACAACAAAATCTACAACATATACTGTTTGTGGATGAAACAAAAAAGAAATTTTTAAAAAATCTATTTTCTTTCTTCTGATGGAGTTTTTAGTTATGTTGAAGGTGTTTACCCTTAAATTTTAATAAAAGTATGTTTTACTATCTATTGTCTACCTTGTAAAATATTTTATTTGCAGATAAATGAGTATCTATACGCTCCAAATACAAATATTTATTTTTAAAAAATCTGTCTCATCTTTATTATTATGCCAGTGATTTATTAGAAAATGGCTTCAGTTCTTTAGCATTATTTATCTAAGCAAATTAGTGCAATGAATACAACTTTTAGAAATCTCTACCTGAAGGAAAAATGTTGCTGTAATTGATTAAAATTACGGAAAAGAATTTATTTGCTATAATACTGAACAGTTTCTATTTGTACTACTGCCTAAGATCACTTCCATAGACAGGTTAGCTTCATCTCTGGTAAAATATATTTGAGTTTGTTCTACAGGCCGTGCTCCTGCCGGTTCCCAGGCATAGAGGCACCGATGGTTGTGGAAATGAAAGTTCACTGGTCAAGTATAGAGCTCCTGAAACAGATCTGACCTGGACTGAAGCATGGGTCTATTTATATCTTGATGTCTACTGGGTTCCCAGTTCAGTATTCCTGCCTTGCTGCCTATCCATGGGTTACATTTTCCAGCTAGTCTGTACTGTGACAGAGACATTCCCAAGTGCTCTCTCAGTTACAGCGGGAGTCAGATTATGCAAACATGGCAGAAAGATGGAGTGCAGTGGAGAGGAAGGTGGAAACACTGACTGTGGAAGGGACACCATCTATCCAGCTGGAAGAAGGCGAATTTAGCTGGAGGAGCTCAGTTTTAGCAATGACTGGTTGATGGAGTATATTTGTGAAGAACAATAAAACTCAATTTTATGGTTAGAGCACAGTGCCTTCACTCGTCCTGTGGAAAAAAAATCCTCTGAACAAGCCTATTTGCAACTTTTCACTTAGCAGAGGTATCCCCCATCCACTACTGCTTGCCACTAAAGGCTTCTCTTAGATAAAGCCTACATTGGTGTTTAACCAAGGCAAACAGCAAGGAGACTCAGGAGTCCTACTCATTCCTGCCTCCATGCAGGAACCTTGAACCAACTGCCAAACACAAAACAAAACAAAACAAAACAAAACAAAACAAAACAAGATCAAACTATTGCATATTGGAATGTTTTTCAGTTACTATTACGTATGTTGAAGGTTAAGGAAAGGCAATGTGGCAGAATAGAAACCAAAAAAATTGGAATAACATGCCCACACCAGACAATTACAATTACAGTTTAGTATTTAGAGCACCTAGCCTGTAGGCACCCATCTCCTGCAAGAAGACAGAAGCAAGTGGTTTGATATCTTACCTCCCCCCATGTGCAGTGAGTGCAAGGGGGTGTAAGCCTTGGCAGGAAACCTTCATTGCAACTGCGGGACATCTCAGGCTATGCAACAGAGAAACAGCAAGCTGTCAAGTGAAACTGGAAAGTCACTGGCTCCCACACAGGGCAGAGAAGCAAGTTGCACTCTGTCCCCTTGATGTGCAGGGCCTGTAACCTTCTTGAAGGAGAGGAAGCAAAGACTTGTCTTCCTGAGAAGGGAGTGCACTCTGCTCTGAGCAGAGGAGCTGCTATTGCTGGGCAGTAACATCACGGCATGAGGGAACTGCAAATCCAAAATTTTTGCTTCAGGAAGAGTGCGTTTACTACAAAGTTAGAGACAGGGAGTGGCATTTTATGTCACTCCCAGTGATGTGCAAGTGTGTAATAGCAAATATCTGAGAGAGATGGGAAAAAAAACGAGATAAAGTAGAGGAGTGAGTAGGCTTTCCAGCTGAGCAGAGGGCCTTGGCCATTCAAGCACACCTTCTCAGGGCAACTGGGAGATCTGAGAACGAGAAAGCATATCCCTCTCCTGTTTTCATGTCCTAACTGCACTTGACAGTGAAGGGAGCGTGAGATTGCATATGTGGGTTTCCTGACTCTGTCCCAAGGGACTAGAAGACCCTGAGACTAACTCAGTTGGTTAGAGCATGGTGCTAATAATGCCAAGGTTGCAGGTTCAATCCAAGTACGGACCATTTGCGTAAGAGTTGGATTTGATAATCCCTTAGGGTTCATTCTAACTCAGAATATTCTGTGACCTAAAGAAGTTGGGTGTTCATCCAAAACCAAGAACATTTGGTAGAACTGGTCTTTCATATAAGAGTTTCACTTTCAGTACACTCTCTGAGGAAAGAGAAGTTTAAATTGCATCTTCTTTGATTCAAAATCATATTTCTCATCTCAGAGGTAAGTTTCCTGAACGCTGAGATCTGAATGGGAAGAGAAATCTTTCATGTCTTTGGCTGAAACATACAGGTGAGTGAAGACTAATTCAAGGTTTACTAGGAGGAAAAGAGGAGATGAAGTGGGTCTTGTAGAGCATGATTTGAGCACCCAGGTTCAGAGTCCTTAGTTTAAAAAGATGTCCTGGACTACAATATTCTCTGCCAAAGAACAGTTTTTGTGTTTCATATTAAAGAAAAACTGTCCCAGCATCAGAGACACTAAAACTCTAGACTTCCTCATCCTAAGCAGCTGTCTTAATATTGGACTAGAACATTTCTTTGTCCTATTTTTTTCCTCTTCTTTTGACTCAGTGAACCCCTTTATACAGTGACACAGCTTGGATACAGAGAAATGGAATAATGAAGATGGAGAGAAGGGCCAGAGTCAGAGACTATAATTTTCTCTTTGCAGCAGGTTGTACTTTCACAGTTGAGGCATTATTCTCAGATAGAGCTTGTGTGGATCTGAAGACTGAATTGAACTGTAGGTTGTTCTGCCTGGGTGAAAACCTCCTAGTGTGAGGCTATTAAAAAAAATAGGGACATTTGGTCTCCTGCATCTTGTGCAAGAAGGAGTGGTTCCTACTATAGAAGGAATTGTTTCCCCTTAGATTGTTTTAGGAATGCTCCAGCTGAGCTTCCCAAAATAGACTTTATGTTAAACAGTGAATATTAAGGAGAGGAAGCATGCTAAGTAGAGGAAGGCCTAACTTCTGAACCTATGCAGGGCTTAGGCATGAGGGCAGAGACCTGGAAAATCTGAGGGTGTCTTAGACCCACAGAAATTTTATACTCCTCCTTCTTCACTTCTCAAAGTAGATTTATGCCCAGTAACACCTTTTAGCTTCTTAAACATTTCCACATGCTGGGATTCTTTGCTCTGTTTTCATGTCCAGGTGCCCTCTATTGAACCCATGGTCTCACTTCTGCCCCTAGTTTGTTCTGTTTTACCCCTAGTGTACAGCTGAGACCCAGATTCTTGTCTGCCAGCTCGGAAGGACAGTGAGCCTTTGGCTGCACTTAACCTCACCTTGGCCTGATTTTCCCCAAAAGGCCCTGGGTTAGGCCGTATGTGAGCAGGGATTGTTAGGATTGCAATTGTGGCTGCAAGTGCCTAAGTCCTTCTTAAAGCCCTTTATCAGCCACTGTGAGGTTGAAATCAATAAACTAAAGCAAGGAGGTTCTGAGGCAGATATGAAAATTATAAGGTAAGTAGTTAAAATAAATGCCTTATTGGTGGTTCATTTTCGTAAAGGAGTAGGAATTCATCCATGGTGGAAGCCTTAGTTATGGGAATGTATGAAGTCTTTAATTCAAGTTGATTAAAATGGTAATTTTGAGCTCTGATAACTGAGAAGAACAATTTTTTTCTCTCCCCACTACACATCTGAAAACCTTTAACTACTTCAGTGAACTGCAACCTAAGTAATCCTGCTCCTATTTTTAGGGACATAAGCTCTGGCTTCAGCAGGGCCATGGCAGTTGGAATAAGAAGATTTTGCAAGTGTGGAGGATTAGCCTTTGCAGCAGTTGTATGACAAAGCAATATAGTTGCCAGTGATAACAAGGAGAAGGAAAGAATTTATCATTTATTACATATTCATATTTGTCTTTTTAAACACAGGAATCTGTCAAAAATGTATCCAAAATGATTTTTTTTTTTTTTTAAGCTTCCAATTCCACAAATGTTTCACCTCCCTGCAGAGCAGAATAGATGAGTGCTGGACGCCAGCACTGTCCTGGAATTGAGAACACTAAGCATTGCAGTTTGGGTCCTGTCTAATCCTCTGGTGTGGAGTTAACCTGCTGAGACCTAAAAGCTCCTCTCTTCCTGGGTCCTGATCTTTGTAATTAAGAGGAAAGCAGCTAATTAAGCACACAGTTGAAGGGGCATTTTGTTATTCAGCTCTTAGGTATCTATACCAGCTTTACTCTTCCTTGAAAATCCATGCTCCAGCTGAGCAAGTGAACTAGTGCCCTTAAATTTTATGACATCAATCCTGCACTGGTGAAC
Organism: Grallaria varia; assembly: GCA_013396735.1. Lineage (NCBI taxonomy): Eukaryota > Metazoa > Chordata > Aves > Passeriformes > Formicariidae > Grallaria > Grallaria varia. The sequence goes on from VWZG01012144.1 coordinate 22,571, forward strand.
CTGTCAGTTGACAAAGGAGAGAAATTACTGAAACAGCAAACCTCCAGAGGATAGCATAGGCGGCTCAGAGGGAAACTTGCCATTAAAACAAAAGGTATCAACCCACATCTTTCTCCCTTGCCCCACCTCAAAGCCCCCTCCTCATCAAACAAAACACCTCAAACTCAAAGCTCCATTATAATCCAGCTGGGTAAAATGCACAGGGTTTCAGAACTAGCATGAATAACACAAGGTCAGAAATAAGTACCTCTGTGTTTTCACTGACTTGGGATAAATCCCCCCTTTCAACTGCAGGAATTGGCAATGTAAAGAGGAGACAACAGAGGCATCAGATATTCTTGGTTACTTTCATTTGAATGTTCATCTGGCCCTGCTCACATTGCCTTGAAGTTCATTCTCTGTAGATTTCTCAGAGATCTCCTTTATTGACACAAACATTCACAAACAGATCACTTCAGACTCATGCATAAGTGTTTACAGCTCCTAGGGAGCACATGCCTCTTCGCCTCTTCCTCTTCAGGCTTTCAGGGTATTTTGATCAGTTATGAAACTAAAGACAAGGTGGATGTTTTGTTTGGTTTTGGATTTGTTTGTTTTTTTCTCCCCACACCACCATGCCACCCTTCCTCCCTCTNTTTCACCTTCATTCTCCCTAGAAAATGCCACATGCATCAGGGCACATGATGCTCACCAAGGCCAGACTTTAAGCTAGAGTGAAAGTAAGTAGTTTGGTATGAATAAATACCAGATAACACAAAACAGACAGGGAGTATAAAAGGAAATGGTTTTCAGTGCTGAAAATAAGGTGTTCAACTTGAAAAGCAGATTCCTGGTCCCAGCTCCTGCTGTGAAGACTTCCTTAGAGTTTTTAGTCCATTGGCTAACAAGAGGGTGAGAAACTGAGAATTACTGCCCAGGATTACAAAAAGCCATCACCCCTTAATAGTCCCTGCTGTATATTCTTTCCTCCTAAGAACTCAAGTTTCTTACAATGCAGTGCAGGGAAGACAGTATGTCCCCACCTTTCCATCATGTCATGGTCATGCTTTGGATATGCAGGTTGGACTTATCTCAGGTTAAAGAGTCTGCAGAATTTAGGGCTTTGTTTTCTAACTGTTCTGCCACAGAAAACTTCCGCTGCCTCAACTGTAAAGAAATGGAACCCTTCATTACTTTGGAAGTGCATTGTATACCTCTGCTGGAGTAGGTTCTACAGCAGGTGTGGGGAGTTTGCAAGCCATTGGTGTACATACAATGGGTATATCTGAAGACACAGGAACCTAAAAGAACTCTTAATTAGGAGGCATCCAATGAAGTTTAGATGTCTCAAAGTTCAGGTGACAGCAGGTGGGGGAGGGTGCTGCCTTCTAATTTGTGAAGGTTTCAATTCAACACTTACCTGATTTTCTGAAGCCTTGCCAATTTAACTTTGGTGTTCTTCTGCCCTCTGAACCCTAAATACAGAAATAGAAGCTTTTTGTTTACTTCTGCCTTTACTAGCAGCACTCTGTTCAGTTCAACCTCTTTGGAGCTCAAGGCTTTACTTACTGTTGTGTCAGTGCAGTCCGACATGTTTGTAAACCTAAATACCAGCATAACACTGCAACAGAACATTAGTTATTTAAGTGTCAAAGAAAATTAAGGAAAATATATTGCAGGGAAATTTCACATAATGTCAGAGACCCTATTCTGGCATAATTCCATGCCCTCCAGAATATCCTTCCATTAAACCGATTGTGAAGCTTATATGCCCTAGAAATTGAAAGGCAATGTGGGTTTATCACTTAATCTTCAATATTAGGGTTTTTTTTTCACCATGGGACACTTTAGTCAAGTCTCTTCAGAGACACTATAATTTCCTTCCTGATTTTCCATTTCAGAGTTGTGAGTGGGACAAGTATTTGTCATAGATCATTTTGACCTTAGGCCTCTTCATCAACAATGTACATATTGACCATACTCTGAAATGTGTCCTGCTTTCTTTTGAATCTGTCATGACTTTGCTAATCTTCAGCTCATCCTCTATGTCACTCAGATAAATTATAAGCCTAGAGATTCTGCAAATTCTGGGCAGCATCTCACTTTTTTTATTACTTTTTCCTTGTAGCAGAGATTTGTTTCATGCACAATTATTTGAATTTGTTTATTGGGATATCAGTCAGGCATTTTGAATAAGATAAACACTGAACTGAACTTTAACCCAAACAGGAGCTAAATTAATCTTGATGTTAAGAAAGTAGTCTTTAGAAATACTAAATCTCTGTGTTGCGGAAATGTGGCAGTTTCACAAGAAAATGAGAACGAGATATTTACAAAATCATTTATGTGACACACTCAGCTGATCTTCAGATTAGTATAGGCTTTTACTTTTTTCCCCATCACTGATTATATTGGTTCTGGCTTTTAAATGTGCATAAAAAATCTGGTTCATTGGGTTTTTCACACTATGGTTTATTATATTGCTGCCCCTTAGCTAGCTCCTGTTCTAGTGAGGTAAATCCCATGGGAACTGCATTGAGATCAAACTATGCATACATAATATGCAGCTGACATTTTATATGAAGTGCTAACAGAAGTGTCTGATTTTGCTTCTAGTGAAGTGGGTAAATGCAGAATAAATCCTGAAATGAGTATTTATGCATGAACATTATTTGTTGTACACACATACCCTTACCTGGCAGAAGTTCTAGGGACAGGCAACACTGCTAAGAGCTATGAAGACAGGACAAATTTTAGGAAGAATAACAATTTCTGAAATGTAAGAAGTAATGGTTCCAGCTTCTCAGATTACTTATGCTGGGATAAAAGAGGAGTGCTATGGTTGATAGTATATGTGTTTGCTCCTAATTATAACTTCCTACTGGAAAATACAGATTTAACAAAAGCAAAAGGGTAAGGTGAATTTGCTAATTTTACTGAAACCTGAGTTAGGGGATGTGAGGATGATTTTTATATAAAATAAATTCATTCTGTAAAAATGTTCTCCTTCTTGCTCTTTAGTATTTTGTTTTTTCATTGTTAAATGGCTTTTGAACTTTAAAAATGTAAAAAATCAAAACCTCACAGAAAAATTCATGTTGGAAGTATCTTGATTCAGTCTCCTCCTCATAATAAGCTCAACATTATAGTCAAACCAGATTATAGTGCAAAAAACTGTAGAAAAAATGAAATGTGAGACAAAATATTGGGTTTAACCATAAACTAAGGAAAAAGAATAAATGATGCTTTCAAGACAATTTGAATTTTTCTGCTTTCTTTCTGGTAGGTTATGATCCAATATTGAAAAGATGACTTTTCCAGGAAGCAGAAACTCTTTTATAACTCATTTATAACTTCAGTTGATTGCATCATGATGTACCAAAGCCAACACAATAATATAAGAATCAGATTCAGCAACTGAAAACCCCATGTGTGAAAATTAGAGCTGGTCAAAGGGCTACACTGTTGTAAATATTGTGGTTGTTTTGCTCAGAATGAATATTGACTTTCCGTATACACCAGAATAAGTGTCTATCCTAGAAGAATAGCAATCCAACTTGCATGCTGAGTTCAAGTACAAATAATATGTCATTTCAGCATCAAATGAAAAAGTTTATTCCAAGCAGAGAGGTTACTTGACCTCTTCTCTTTGGATTCTCCTGTACCTCTGTAGCAGTATTTTAAGACAGAACGGAAATTCCAGAATCAGTGCTCCTGATTCCCCAACATGCTAAATCCCCTTCTTTCATCTGGTTCTCACAGTCCTGGAAAACTCCATCTCTTCTTGCAACAAATCAAAAATTTAAAATTAACCAAGGATTTACTGCTGTCTTGAAAAATATAAAATTAAAAGAAGCAAGCCTTTCTACATACATCTTCCCCACATAGTTGATACTATAAGTTGGGAAAGGAACATTGTCTTAAAAAAATCAGCCTTCATGTATAAAAGGGGTGAAACCTTATTTAAGCACCAAATTCAATCCAGAATTTTAGTGTTTTGATACTTGGATCAGACAAAATACTGCAGGCAACTTTGTACAATATCATAATGGAATTATGACATGAACAAAAAATCCCTTTTACCAGCATGACAAGAAAAGACAGAAAAGGCAAGATAACAGAAAAAACCCCACATACAATAAAGAGTAATAAAGAGGATTAACAATAAGAAAAAGAGTAATAACAATGTAAGTGAATGAAGAAATACAAAATCCAAAAATAAATGGTTATGGAAGGAAATCAGAAGACTCAAAGATGAAAAGTGCAATGAAGCAGCAAAATGGGGAATCAAAAAAAATAGAAAAAGAAAGCTAATAAAAATGAATTATAGAAATCTATGTGCAATCACACTGAACAGAAATAAACAAAGTAGAATGTCTAGGGAGATAAAGAAGTAATCCAATAATAAAAATATGAATGTAAATTGAAATGTATGCTTTTGGAAGATGGGAACAGAAAACAAATTCTGTAATGTAAAGTGATGATGAAGAACAAGGTGGAGGCCAAGAATTTTGGAAGAAATTTCATGTTGACCTTTAAAATAGCTTGTCAGCCTAACTGATTTTAGGATTTCAGATTACAGCTGACAAGTCTTTCTATAGTGGTAAAAGACCTCCACTTCCTCAGTTGTTCCCTCTGATTTTTTTTTTCTCTAGTGCTGGAGAGACTTGTTGGGAAGTGTCCTTCCCAACAAGTGCCTGTCTTTCTGCTGTAGCAATGCTGAGTCTGAAGTGCCTAGGTTGAGGTCAAGACACAGCCTTCGCTGATTGACGGGTTTGGTTAGTTCATCCACCCAAAGCTTTGTGGGGGGAACCAATGCCAAGAAGAGAATGTTTACTGGATAACAGCAAAAAGAGTGTTTTCAAGCATACAAACAGATACAGGACAGAGGGATAGGAATCAGACCTGCTGACATTTCTGTTAGATGTTCATCCTTCTTAAATACCTACAGTAATCTCCTAAGTGGGTGTAAAGCCCCAAACTCACTCCGCAAAATTTTTTATGAGGGACTTAAGGTACTTTGGTTCCCTGAAGAGGTGCAAGGGAGAACTCAACTAAATTCTCTGGGGAGATTGAACAAGTTTTACATGCAAAACTTTAGAGCATTAAGGTAGAACAAAGTACTTGGAAAATTTTAAAGCAACATTCAAACAAAATAAGGCACTTTCACAAAACATTGACTTAGCAAACTCTAACTTGTCCAGATTTTGAAAAGAGGAAATTAGGAAAAGAAAAAGAGAGGGACAGAGAAAAATTAAAAATGACTGCCTGAATCCAGCACAATCTCAGCTACTACAAAATCCAAAACAGTGGACTGTGACCTCCTTTAACTTTGTGCAACTGCTTTTATCTGCTCTGGTCTCCTGGGACCGTTCCACCCCAGGTGGGGCTTTCCATGTGCCAGTGGCTCGATACCCACTCTGGGACTGGACTAGAACATCAAGGGGTGGTGTGTGAAGCAGTGCATTGTCCCATCTTTGCTAAACTTGCCCTGCTCCCCTCCCCCCCACTTTAGTTTTTTTGAGCTGTGGATCATTTTCTCCAGTTTTCACAGTGGATTCTACCACCGTACTACTCATTCGAGCATCTGAAAAGTATTGTAACATAGAGGATGATTATGATGCCCCAAGAGGCTGAAAAACTTGTGCAATATCACTCCGACTCTCCGTAGCTGAGCAGGAACCTAATAAAGATGCATCTTAATCCTGCATCACAGACCACTGTTTTTTCAAATGATTACCAATCCTAAATTCTTTCACTGTCAATACAGGTTTCCATCTACTTCAGCTAGGTGCTGCTTTGGTCTTTCTCTGCCTCTCTTCTTTCTTTTGTAGGTGCCACATTGGTACCTGTACCTTGGCAAAGGGGACAGCTAGGGAAGGTAGCTTAGGAAGAGCAGCTGGGGGCTGCGCAGAGGTGGTCAGTGAGGGAAGCTGGGTTAATTTAGAGCCAGAGCCTTGAATAACTGGCAGACACAAGTAGGGAACCAAAAACAGTCAATGTAGATAACAGGTATGGTTCAAAACCATTTTGTTGACAAATAAGAGGAAATTAAGTGCCCCAAGACTGTATTGGCACTGACTTGGTGTTCCAGAGGGCTTGTTTATATCCTCCAGAAAGCGTTGAAGCCTTGAGGTGCTTAGGAGTGCTACAATGTGCATGTTAACACAGCTGTGGCTACAACACCTACAAAGTACACCTACAAAGTACACACAAGCACTTGTGCTGGTAGGAAGTGAAGGCCGTGTCCACAACAAAATAGGGTCACAACATTTAACTTGCTGAGGCACAGCCTGTATAAATGTGAATAGCCTTGAGCAGCAAAGCTTCTGCCCTCTCTGCCTGCTGATCACTCAGCTACTCCACAGGAGCAGCAAGTCAAGGACCACTTTTTCCAACCAGGTCACAGATTACCATTTAACTTGCCACAAGCTGCTTATCCTCTGCCTTCTACCACCTAGCTTCCCCAGCCAAGGAGACTTTCTCTCTGCTTGCAACGCACCCTGCAGATCACAGCACATGCTGTGACAAACCTAGTCACTCACCTGGCTCATATTTCTAGCCAGCCCTAAAGGAAAGCCCATGTGTTGGGCAATAGGATCAATAGTGTCTTCTGCCTGCACTAAGATCCTGCAAAGGCACTGGTCTCCTCGGTTTCAGCAGCCACAGCAGCAGCCACGGATGTGGGGCTTTTGGAAAACAGCTGGTACCCAGTCAGCCAGCACAAGTGAAGTAAGCTTCAGCCTGCAAAAGGACTGTAGCTATATCCCCATTCCCTCCTATCATAGTCCTGCAAAATTGCTTCTTGAAGTCTTCTACCAAACAGCTACTTTAATCTCAATGTATGCACTTCAACATGCAGCTGGGTCCCAAACAATGCTGAGAGATAACAGATGGAGGTATAGCCTGAACCAGCTCCCTGAAGAAGGGTCTGCCTCTCCAGCAGAGCACTGCTAGAGCTTTTACAACTCCCACACTTCAGAACTAAGTGACAATTTCCATCTTCAGGGAGACTTTAGTATAAATAAATTTCAAAAATGTAAATTAACACTAGCTTCACTTTTTATTGCATAGTTTATGGAGGTTTAACTGTATTCACACACTGTATTTTGGGAGAACAGCATTTTTGGTCAAAAACTAGTAGGGTTTAATGAGTGAATATACACATATATGTGTATACATGCATATGTTTCCATATGTATGGATATATTTTTTAATCTTATGTTGAAAATTATTGAAAAATTACCCCCAAAGAAATAAGAATATGCTGTCATCTCCTTTTCTTACTCTATCCCAAGAAAAATTAATTTAATTTGTAAGTATCACAAGAGTGAAAAAGGTTTCTTTTTCTCAATGACAATTTTGTCCTATCAGTTAATAGAAAGGAAAATGTACTATAACATATATTATTTTGCTGCATTGTTCTTTCCGTATGTAAAAATATTAGCTTGTGGGGTTTCATGAAATCATGAAACAGAAAAGGAGCAATATAATTATCTTTAATCATATTAAAAACTAAGGAAAAGAGTGTGAATTTGTTTTACTTAAACTAAATCACTCTACCAGCTTAAGCCCTAAACAAGGCCATTTTAGCAAATTCTGCCAAATGAAGCCCAAGTGGGATGAAGTGCCAACTATGTTGCTGCCAACTCTGTAAATGCTGGCGACATTATCCTCTAATTTTGCCAGTGTAATGGAGGATCAATGGTAAGATGCTACAGAAGCTCAGCTCCATAACCATGAATTATGGTTTCTGTATTAACTACAAAGAAAAAAATATTGGTAAAACCTTCCCTAGATTCAAATATCAAGTTAAGTCTGGACAAGGCCAATAAATGCACTGAAGATTCATTGCTGCTGGCAGCATTGTTGGTTACAAGAAGTACAGTGTTGTTACAGCTGTGGAAAAAGTAAGGCAAAAGATTGTGGAATACAGTAAAATGAAATGATGTATTAAACTTTACAGTGTTCAGAGACAGTTGTTCAGGTAAGCGCAAAGGTATACTATGCAGTTAACAGGAAAACATTATGACTGTACAAAAGGAAAAAAAATAAATTCCATACACTTACTAATGCTCTGATCCTAGGTTTGATTATTGAATATAACAGTCCACATGTTCTGAAGGTACACTGATTTGTAGATGTGAACCTATTACAAGACTAAGTGTAAACAACTGCAACAGGCCTTACTTTATCTGTTGAATAAAAAAAAATTAGTCCCCTTTGCTACTTAAAACACCCTTTTTGTTAAGTTAGAGAAAGCAACTTGAAAAGAAAAATCCTCAGGTCCCTTGAGAACAGTGAAGAGGAAATTTGTCCTTCTTGTTAAGAGCTCTTGTGTGCAAAATGAGATTGGGACTCTAAGGTAGAGGTAGCATAGCAGTGAGGAACTGATGTTATTCATCAGGGTTGTACTGTTGCTTTTTTGCTAAGATAAGGCTTGCTTTTGGGCAGAAAGGGAGATTCAGACAAAGCCACAGGTGAATCTGGCTTCATGATTTTTATTGCTATACTTGGGATGAAAAGACATGTGTGCTCTAGTCTCTCGGGGATATATCAAGTTCCTTGAAAATATTAGGTCAGTTATTGATTTATAGCTTTATTTCTGAAGTTTTCTGGACAAATAAAAGTAAAGCAAATAGACCTTCTTTTGCAAATGTACTTTGTGTGTACCTTTTATACACAGCAATTCAATAAAAGAAATAGAGCTCTATGACTTGAAGCAATATTCTATTTACAGATAGTTTATTTTTAATTATCTTCTGCCTGTACTGCTTACTGTCCTGTCAGGCTATATCCTCTATACACTTACACAGATTGGTAGTGGCCGACACTGAAATACAATTATTTCAGTTTTTCTTAAATCTTTGGCTTTTTTAAGGCTTCACATTGCAAATGGAGAATATGACATTACAATGAAAAGGTTTTGCTATGGAAGGCTGTCATGGAATCACAGGAAGTGTTTGGAAACTAGTGTTTTCAGCTTATGGCAGTGACTACTTGCCTGGATTTCTTAGCTGAGCAGTCGCCGTGGTTATTTTTCCACCACATCTAGTAGAAGATGATAGCACTGTCTAAGCTACATGCCTCAGCGAGGCCTGATTGCCTTTTCAGGGCTTTTCATTGTCTTTTTTTAACATCTGGAGGGAGTGTTATATGATTCGGACTTCATCATAAGTCAGATTAATTGCAATGTGCAAGTAGTAATTTGTATTTATGTACCAAAGTTTAAATTTTAGGATATTGCACAAAATTGCAGACTGCATCATTAAATGCTTATACTCTTTTAACCACTTTTTTTTTTTTTTTTTTTCCATTAACCACTTTCTACTGACAGCAAATTTATCATGCATTCATAAGGAGGAGTTGTACTTCTGGCATATATGTGTATTTGTTATAATAATCACATAATGTCCCAGAAGGACTATTAAATGTGCCTGTTTCCACAGTCTGTTTATGTAATGCTTATTATATGCACATGCTTTTCAAGGAAATTGCTATAAAATGTGCAAATAGTAATCTCTTTAAGGCAAAGACTTTTTATTCCTAGTGCATTGCCAGAAGCCAACAATAAAAAACCAGAGCAATACGTATAGGGTGTTGTCACAAGATACATCAGATGTGATCACTTCTACAAGACTCTTTTCCTTAAAGGTATTTTTTCTTAGGCTCTCCTGAAGAAAGCAAGCCTTTTGTATAGGCTTGGTAATTTTCTCTGCAGGGTCAGGAGATGTGCAAATTAGAAGTTGCCAAAAATATTTCACAGGCACACACAGACTAAGACCTTGTACTTGTCTTTAAACAGACAAAGAATCTCAAGTCTAGCAAGCAGACTAGAGACATGTCAAGTGATGAAATTGAATGTGAATGTAAAAGCTTTTCTCTGCTAAAAAAGAACCCAGCCTTTAGATTAATATTAGCAAACCCTACTGTCACATTGCTACAATCAGCATCTCTCTGGGAAATAAGAATACATTAGTTCAGGTCAATATCTGCACTCCCATCAGACAAAATTACCTAACTGTCTTTGTCTGGTAATGATAATGACATTGTTAGCCTCCAGGGAGTTGACGTCACACAACTAAGCAACTCAGGAAAAGCACTGTGTGTAAGTGTACAAGTGAACCGGCAAAGACCTCCACGGGTATAGGCTGATTCAGCTGACGGATGCTATTCCAGTGCTTCTATGCAGAAATCCAAATATGCTCCAAGCTGCACTTAAAAGGAAACAAGCAAATTGCAAAAAAAGTGTTTTAGTCATATAAACAGTTGTAAGTGACCCATTGGAAAAGAAACATTTAAAGAATAGGAGGGGCAACTGAATCAAATCTACTGTGTTCAAGTCACATTCAGATGTATATATATGTATTTGCATTTGCAATGGCTAATATTTCTGACCATTGTAAAAAATATGAAATCCTATACCTAATCTATTTTGCTGTTCTTATCTATCTACTTTTGCATATGCACCTGCCTACCTACCTATAACTACACCTAGGTCTTCCAAATATGTTGAGGAAAAGGTAACTGAATGTCAAAGCCAGTGAATAAGGCTAACTACAATGTATTATTGTCATTGAAGTAAAGGTGGCACATGAAATCTTTTGCCACTAAATAAAGAATTACAGTGCACTGTTTGCACTCTCTGTCTATTTAATAAGAAAGGAACAGCCAGTTTATCAGTGTGACTGTGGGGGCTAAGGTAGGAGGATTTTTGTTGCTGTTTGTTCAAGGGTTTACATGAAGCTAATTCTCTCTGTATATTGCGTTTATTTGATTAAAAGAGAAGTTCAGTCAATATTGCTATAGAAAAGCTGAGGCATGTCTGAACTCATTAAAGCAGGGTTTGTACGCTGACACTGATGAAAGACCTGCTGCTGGTGTTGCTGCAAGTCCATTTAGTTTTTATTTGATATCAAATTGCTTTGCCTGTACTGTCAGAGCTTGTATATGAAGTTGCAGTACCATGAAAAAAAAAGCGTATCTGACAAGGAGCCAGGGATTTCTCAGATAATACCTGGACACTGCCTCATTTGTCTGGTGTGTGATATAACAGGTCTGGGCTTTTCATTTGCTTTCTTCCCCATCTCAAAATGGTGCCTATCCTCTCTCCACAGTCTCCTCCAAATAGCTGTATGTGGGAGGAGATACCTGCGATACAGCTTCTCCTACCCTCAATCCACCTCACATATGTTTGAGATGGGGAAAAAGAAATGGGGCAGTCACAGGCATCCAGACTCAGCACTTGTGAAAGGAAGTAACTCTGCTACAGCTAAATCTTCTGCTGCCTATGGTTTTCAGCCCACTGGGCTGCCAGGAAAATCTGCTGTCAGTGAATGCAGCTTACCTAACCTCATAACTGTGCGGACAGACTTTTTGTAGGGCATTCATGAAAGCTGACTTAGCCTGCTCAGGCTCATGTCACCAGACTGCCTCTAGAGCCTGGGCAGGAGCAGTGAAGCATACAGGACCATTATGGGATCCTGTTTCTCTCTGGTGACTGCGGAGATGATTAGCCTCACTATGCTAAAGTCAGCTTCCATGAAAACGTTTTCAGTTGGACTTTTATCAAAATGACTGCTTCAGGGTCAAGCAGATTATATTCCCATAGCTGTGTTTTGACATGCTGTTTTGCTTTATTTCTATCTTCATGGTGTTGCTTAAGCACAGCCCAGAATTTTTAGAAACTTCAGATCTAATCTGATTCATCTGTTTTGAATAGCCTTGCAACATTATCCAGAGAAGATCCTTTTTATTCCCTCTTTTAATCTGCAAGCTAGGTTGCTAAAAGGATTTGTCCCACTCTGTTCATCTGAAGGTTCCTTCATCTGTTCCCTTTCATGAATTCTGAGCACACTGGTCGATTCTGACCCCGTTTGGCTGGGCACAGAAGACTGAGAAATACTTTGTTGCTGGAAAAAACATCCAGAGGAGGGGCAGAAGGACTGAGTCTTGATTAACCTGAAGAGGAGTGTTCCCTCTGTACCTATAAGCAGGTCATCAGGAAGGCAGAGCTGGGCTTTTCACAGGGTTACAAGGCAGGAGAAGAGGCATAAAGTGAAAGAGAAGAGTTTCAGGCTGGATACAAGGAGAAGCTGTTTCTCCAGGCAGATAGTGTCCCAGGGAGGCTTTGCACTCACACGGGAGGTTTCAAGATCCAGCCGAATGAAGACCCAAGCAACCTGTTGTGACCTCAGAACTGTTCCTGCTCTAAACTAGAGCTCTCCAGAGGTCCCCTTCAGCCTGGATTATTTTGTTATTCTGAGTTTTACCAATAGATAACCTTAAGCACTGCTGAGCTTAGGCAGGAATGTCTAAGCAAACACAGGGTGACAATTCAGTGGGTTTTTTTCATTATACTTAGGAGGAAATATTTAAAGGTTTGTCTATATATTTTTTAGCAAATAAACTGCTTCAAAATCTCTCTACTTACATGCATTAAACTGGAAAAGCTGAGTTTTTTGCCTTATGAATCTCAGAACTACACGACAGTAATAGTTTGAAATCCATTCTTGTGACCATGTTCTGGGACTCAGGGCCCTTGCCTTCTTCAGCATTGATTCAGCAGCAGATTTATATTCCCACATCAGGAAGCTGCTGAGCCCCACTCACTAATGGCAAAAATCCCTACCAGCTTCACCCTGTGTGTCCAGTCTGGAAAAGTCCAAATCCTGTTGCAGGCACTAAGCCTCAATATCATTCAAATGCCTAAACAAAATCTTTACCAAAAGAGGCAATAGCAATATGACTCTACAATCAGAATCAGGCCCTGCTTTGGTCTCAGCTCTTTCTTACTTCCCAGCTCTTTCAGCAGAGGGCATCTTTGGATGAGAGGAATCAATCATCCTGACTAAGACTTGGAAAATCTTCTCTCCCATACTCCCATTCTACAAGACATAGTGGCATCCAGATGAGCCCAAAGTTCTCTCTCTTTTGCCCTTCTAGCACACCTGCTATCATCAAAATGAAGGCTGCCAGGGCAGCTCCAGGGTTATTTTCTTGGAAATATAATCCAGCACAGTGCTGTTCTGCTGCCTGGGCAGCATGAAAGACATAAAATCACTCTGCCCTCTGAGGCTGTTCCCATGCTTTGTGGATATGAGACCACTTGGAGGGAGATAAGAAGAGGTGCTCACACAGAGATGTTCTCTCAGCCTCTAATACATGCACCTGCTGTAGGCAACCTAAGCATGTGGACCATCTGCTTATCCTGTCTTTTTTTGTTTGTTTGTTTTTTTCCCCTGAAAACCCTTTTCCTTCAACTCTTACCAGATTTTTTTGTCTTGATTTGTCTTGAATTCCAGCTAGGCAGTCTAGCCCAGAGTTTCTGCTTAACCCATGCAAGATAATGCTACTGCAAACATAGTGAGTAATTTGTGTTATTTATCTGAAAATTATATTTTGAGGACAAGAAAATAAAATTAGCGTGTCGAAAGATTTACTCTGCAATGTTCTCTGCACCAGTGAATGGCAGTTGTGCCCTGGCATAAAGGCTGCCTTTCAGGTCCTGAGCTTGGACTGCCAGTTAAGGACGCACTAGACACACACACAGATTAAGAATTAATAGGGTCTGTAAACATATTCTGACAATCAAACAATATTATCTTTAAATCAATCTGTAAATGGGGCTTGCATGCCACACATGTCTGTTTGCATGTGTGAGTGCTAACACACTCTTACTAGAATGGACAGGCATGCATTCCATATTTTTGTAATCAATTAAACATTGGCTAATTTTGATTTTCCAAGCAGTCATCCAAAAAGACTTTTTAACTGTGTTTACAGCGCAAACTTATTCTTACTTGAAATTCTCATGGTGCCTGGTAATTTTTGAGTGTTAAATATTTTTTTCCACCTCAAGAAACTATTGTTTTAGGATTAACAAAAGGAAATGTATATTTTAAAAGATCTGTATTCTTGTGAAATAACTTTAACTTTTTTTTTTTTCCCCCCAGAGATCCTGCTTAGACTTCTTTTGGCAAATATTTGTGCAAATTCACAATGAAAATACTATTCAATATTTGCTTTAATGGAACATCATCTTGGAATGATAATTTAAATGGTTTTCCTGTGGAAGAATTACATTCATTACCATCAATCTTGAGAGAAATTTAGTCCCCCTCAGGCAAAAATTAAAAAGAAGAATGTTTAAACAAGCAATCTGCTTGATGTTTATCTACACATGAGCNGAAAAAAAAAAAAAAAGTTGCTTGTCTGCAATATAAGATTGTGAAGATGGGAAAATTGCAGTACTTGGAATATTTCTGCAACATATGTCAGCTCCTTCATTTCCAAGGGCTGGACAAGTGAAGAATGCATAGCAGACTCTACTGTGTTGGAGGGAAGAGAAAGAGGAGAGGAGAGGAAACTCTTTGCAAATACTTCTGAAGAATTTGGTNACACACAGATTAAGAATTAATAGGGTCTGTAAACATATTCTGACAATCAAACAATATTATCTTTAAATCAATCTGTAAATGGGGCTTGCATGCCACACATGTCTGTTTGCATGTGTGAGTGCTAACACACTCTTACTAGAATGGACAGGCATGCATTCCATATTTTTGTAATCAATTAAACATTGGCTAATTTTGATTTTCCAAGCAGTCATCCAAAAAGACTTTTTAACTGTGTTTACAGCGCAAACTTATTCTTACTTGAAATTCTCATGGTGCCTGGTAATTTTTGAGTGTTAAATATTTTTTTCCACCTCAAGAAACTATTGTTTTAGGATTAACAAAAGGAAATGTATATTTTAAAAGATCTGTATTCTTGTGAAATAACTTTAACTTTTTTTTTTTTCCCCCCAGAGATCCTGCTTAGACTTCTTTTGGCAAATATTTGTGCAAATTCACAATGAAAATACTATTCAATATTTGCTTTAATGGAACATCATCTTGGAATGATAATTTAATTGGTTTTCCTGTGGAAGAATTACATTCATTACCATCAATCTTGAGAGAAATTTAGTCCCCCTCAGGCAAAAATTAAAAAGAAGAATGTTTAAACAAGCAATCTGCTTGATGTTTATCTACACATGAGCACACATGCCTAACATTCCTACTGACAACCACTTATCTTTTCCCTACTGATTCCTTTCTGGTGCTTCATGTTGATTATTATTATTTTCTTTATAATTTTTTTAATATGTATTCCAAATTTATTAAGTTATAAATAACTAAAACCAAACTGGTTTAAATAATCTGCATGCTGAAAGTAACATTAGACTAACATGTCACAGGATACTGAAACATTTCACTGATTTATACAATAAAAGTTGAAAGGATTCATTGTGCAATAATTCCTTCAGGTCATTAGANGAGAAAGAGGAGAGGAGAGGAGAGGAGAGGAGAGGAGAGGAGAGGAGAGGAAACTCTTTGCAAATACTTCTGAAGAATTTGGTATATGCATTCAAATCCAAATGCAAGGCTATCTTGATATAACTCTAGAATTTAATAAGATCACTGCTATTGGGATTAAACTAATCTGTCTGTATGTAAACATGTATGTACTACCCACATCTATATATTCGAGTAGCCAATTCCATCTGGTTTCTATTATCTTTGGTAAAAAGACATACATGATGAGATAGACCTATCAATGGAAAATGCATTAGATATTTGCCAACATCATATGCCTAAACTCAGAAGTAGTAACAGAATGGAAAAATACCTTTTCCAAGTAGACCTCCTGTGCTCATCACCAAGGCATCTCAATACATTCACAAAAACACTGATTTCAGAATCTGTTCTCTCTCATACATCATTCTTTTTCCTCCTCTCCCTTCTATACTCATGAAGGGGCTAGGGGATGGAGCTGGATTAATTTCTGAATGTTATTACTCTGTAATATGCAATGCAGTTTTCTTAGCGAGACATGTAAAGGAAAGGCACCTTTTCATTTTAATGTAGAGCAACTTAGTTCTCGTGAGAACAGGTTCCATAATCTTTTAGAACATAAAGGAACATGAAATTGGGAAAAAATATTTTTAAAAAAAAAATTCTTCACTGAAATACTGAGAATGATGTTGATCAGCATGTCTTCTCCATGTCACACCTTTAAAATCCAAATGAGACTAGTATGTGTACAAAATAGCACAGTAGATGAGTAAATTACAGTAGCTTCAGGGTCTGAGCATCATTGCTCAGTGCCATTAGAGAAAAGTCCATTTGGGGGAGATAGATTAGGCAGCATAGGCTGTGTCATAACCATAATGTCATGGCAGCATCAGAATATGCTCAGCTCAAAAAAAAAAACAAACCAGGAAGACTTGTAATGTCTCCCTAACTCAGTATTAGCCCCACTGGTCTCTGTCTGAAGTGTAGCAAGCTGAAGTGCATCTTTCTCCAGTATCCCAGATGGTTCTTGTACAATTCTTATAACTTCTTTCAGTCTCCTATTCCCTCCTGCTTTTCCTTCCAAAATGCCACTGACTATGAATAATTTAATTTTCCTGCCAGAGTTCTCCATCACTTTCTCCAGCCTTAAGAGAGTAACTTTCTAACACTGTATTTCAATGTCTTCTGGCAGAATATTTTCCATCTGCTTTTTAGATGTGTGAGTGTGGGAGGGGCAGAGGAGGCTAGGATGGTGGGGGTGGTGTCAAGGAACGACGCCAAGACATACTGCTCTCGTTGAAATGATCTACTGCTTCCTTTCTGTTTCCACAGGGCTTGGTACCCTGCTCTCACTTCCCTTCAGTATGACTGCTGTTCCTCATTTCACCCCGAGGTAAGGATAAAAAAGAATGAGAAAAAGAAAGTCAACTCCTTAAAGCATAACTTTCAGAATGTGATTAGATTGGAAAAGTCCATGAAATAAAGCTTTTATCCCATTATCCTAGGCATTTCACCTCAGCTATCATTGTAGCTTGCATGAAAAGCATTTGAAGTAGGAGCGCTGATCTGAATGGACAGAGGGAGCTGGACAAGAACATGGGCACCCAGAAGGAAAGGGAACTAACTCCATCTCTGTCAGATCACTCTGGGCATTGCTCTGGGAACTTGGAGGACAAGGAGTTTTCTTGTTATCACAAAAGGAAAATAATGTAAACCTGTAACTGTTTTCCAAGGTACCTTTAATAGCAATAATAGGAACACAAGGCTGTTGACCATGTGGATTTTACTAAGAAATCCCTAAAATGAGCAGTTTTCCTCTATTTGAGCTGGGAGGAGCCAAAAAATCTTAGCTCTTCCCTACTTCTAGACATACCTTGGGAGTAGTTTTCTGTGACAATACATAAATAATAGGAAGCTGTAAGAAACATCCTGAAGCAGTCTTTAGGATGACATGGAAGTAGAGTTATATAATATGAAGAAGCAACTTGGATTAGCTCATGAAATTCAAGAAACATGACAGCAGGCATTATGCTTAAAGTGAAACGTATTAATGACAGATAAAAAAATACAGTATCCTGTTCTCCTAAAAGACTACTCAGGCAGTTTGATGCCTATGGCTGTGCTTGGTGTGGTGCACCCCATCACATTCAATGACAGATACTCAGTCTGGCTGTGCAGGGACTTCATGCAAATGGAGACCTCTTGGAAATCCCACCCACTTTTGCCACAAGCCAAGGAACTGAACTCACATTTTGTGGAGCAATATTCTATCATGGAAATGAAATGCAGAAAGCTTTGTGCTACTTTTGCTGATTGCTCAGTTTTCATTATGATCTTGTGCATTTCTTTCTTTTGAGTTCTGCTAAATACAGTGACAATTCATTTAAGTTATATAGATTCTCAGTTGATAATTGATTATTAAATATAGTAGTGTTTAATCTATATTATGTATTTTCTTCAGTAGGTAGTAGTTTGAGCATATCTGCATGACTGACAGAGAATGCGATGAGAATTTCTTGTTCTAGAACGTGGCAATGTAAAATTATCTCACTGAGATGTTCATCGGATAAAGACATGATTTTTCCTTTTGTTTCTGAGAATCATTAAAGCAGAATTATGGTTTTTTTTGTCGCAAAGAAGCAAAATTAGTTGCTGGTATCTATTTCTTAGTGTTATGCTGTGGATATATTACCCCCTTTTTTCCTCCATCATTCTAACTGAGTTTAACAGATGAAAACTTATATGTAGCTAAGAAAATAATTAATCCTTCATCAAAGTTAAGAAACTATTTGAATGGCAATTCAGAAGAACCTCATGCAATGCTTAAGTTAGATCATTGCTCCATGTACCTTATAGTGTGTACAAGACAAAGACTGAAATCTACAGCTTTGTTCTGTTTTGCATTAAATTGCAGGGTTCTTCTTTTTTTCTTCTTCTTTTTGAGCAAATGCCACCAAACATGCTAATGAACCAGTCAAAGAATCAGCTGTACTAACAGTTAATGAGAATTCAAAGAGATTTATTTAGCCTAGCATCATCATTTCAGCGAAGATTCAAAGAGGATTAATTTGATTTATGTCAAAATGGAGGAATCTTTATAAAATCTGCAGTCAAACTTTCATGAATATATTTATGCAGACTTGCAAAATTCTTCAAATTCATGTGTAAAAGGCTATTGGAGAAGAAGATAATATTTATTTATATGTAAATTATTCCTTTTGTGCATAAAATCTATTTCAGGTTTCAAATGTTTTTATGTTTCCTTTTTGCAATGCTTGGGAACTTATAGGATAAAATGTGGATCTGTTGAAATCAATGAGTTTTATATGTGATTTTAATGAACTCCAATATTTATTTACAAAAAACTGATGGGCAGACACAGATAAAACTGTGCAACATAATTTTTAAGGGCACTCTACCATACCTCAAAGCAACATTTTTTCTGGAATATATATCATGCATACAGAATGCATGTTAGTGTGCTATCAACATTTCATCTGCTCTCTTTTGGAGAAGCTGCATGACTCACATCTTTCTCATACCCAAGTAAAAAACTCATGCTAATAACGTCATTATAATGCACCAAAATTTCACATACAACTATATTAAGTATGGAAAAGACAGCTGATTTCAACACCAGTAGGATTTGTAAGCACATTACTGCTCCTCAAACCCTATATCATTAGCATTTCCAGGAACTGCGCATGGCATCCTGGAGTGGCTTTTCATATACCATTTCCATGGCCTTCTGTGCACTATTGCTTTCACACAATGAGCCCATATCATGCATCATGGTCCTATGAGTAACAGATGGCTTTAATACAAAAAGCCTTGTGTTGAGCCATTTTCTTCACATACACACTGAAATCCAAATTATTCATGAGTAACTGTACGTTTGTTAGACAACTTGGGCTATCTAAACTCCAAATTCACAAGATTATTTATGCATGGCCAGAAAAGAAAGAAACTATAGCATGCACTATCAAATGACCTGATTATCTCCTACAATGCCCTTCTCTACTTTATTTTTTTTTAAAAAAATTTGTTGGGTAGTAGGGCTTTTTAAACAATAGAGAGAAGTAGCACATGAATTAAATCCTTTGTCTGACTTATTCTTTCAAAGACTTTAGGTGAATGTTTCTAAGACAATGGATGTTAATCCAAGATCCACTATGAGAAGCTGTTCTAGTTATAGAGGCTGGGACCAGTTTATCACTGTGTGAATGTAACTGGAAGTGTGTATTCCATACCCTCTCTGCCATTTATCATGAACTGTTAACGATGCATTGTTTGCAACAGCTGCCCAGGACACACCTGACACCTCGGGCTATGAACTGGGTGTGTGAGAAATCTGTGAGATAGGAAAGTTTCCTGTCTTCACACCAATGACTCAGGTGTGATAATGCCCCTCTGGGGAGTCATTAGCACCTTCGCACCCAGCCTGAGAGGTCATGCCTGCTAATGGGCCATCAAATACTCCAAAATATCCTGTAAATCACAGAGTAAATGGCCCATTGTGGAACCCCTCACCCTGGGGGAGGTACTGGGTGTACCCTTCTGAACCCAAGCATATATACTCTTGGGGTTTGGGGATTTCTGGCACCACTCACCAGATCAAGGGGAGGACCAGAACCTCAACAGGACTGTGACTGCCGCTCCAGACCAGACTGTGACCATCATCCTTATCAACAGGTTTTCCTTTTGCTTTGGTCTCAGGGGGGAACCACGTGGTGCTCAGCACAGGGGCTGATGAGCACCATTTTGTTTGTGCCCAAGGGTGTTGGTTATGCAGCTGGGTTTTGTGGGTTAAAACCAGATTTCCTTTGAATCATTGTATTTATTGAAATCTTTTTATTAAATTGTGGCTCTGACTTCTAGTCTCCTTTTGAGTTGGGTTCATTTCTCCTGCCAGTTTACCTTTAAACCATCACAGAAGCAAAAGCATTTTGCTTGATCCAAGGGGTTTTTGGGAATTGATATTAAAATTCAAATTAAACAAATTTTCCAACTGATATGCAATTTAGCATGTAACATGAAGAAAATAGTAGATCTAGATTACTCCTAGTCATTTCATGAAAATGTCCCTTTTCCCACTGACCTCACAGCACAGTCTCTATTTACTTTAGTATTCTTTCATGCTCAGTAAGGACATTTGCTGAAATATTTTCTCTCTGAAAGGGCATTCATATGCCTTGGCCAGTATTCTCTGTCAGACATGATGTTCAGCACATATTAATATTGCTATGCTTCAATGATAAGAAATTAATGTCATGTACTGTCCAACCTACTCTATGGATCTTGTACATAACTGTTTAGACATTCAGAATGAAATATTAGCCTTGACATTGCCTTGAAAAAGTAAAGTAGGGAAAACCCATTTTGTTTTTAATTTTAAATAGTCATATGTATTTACTTTCTATCCTAAGAGAATTAAGATGTGCAGAGTGATGCAGCATTTTTGGCCAGGGAAACCTGGAAAACAGTAAGCATGTGGAAAGAATACAAGGCTGGTCCAGTACAGTTCCTATGGGCACCGAGGCATTCTTCTACTGGTGTCAGTTGGAGCAGGGTCTGAAGCTCTAGTCAATGAAAAATCTGAAAAGGAATTTAAAATATATAAATAAATAGAAACTTCTTTGACAAAAGTAGTAAAATCTATTCCTCCCTTAACCAAACCTTAATCTGAAAAGCCATGTTAGAAGAGTCATTTAAAACAAGGATGGAAGAAGTCTGGCTTCTGATGAATCTGTGTTCTCTGATTTTCATCCCTTACTCACCCACTTTTGTGTTCTTATACTCTATATTCTGTGTACTACAGTTTCCTTCTTTCTTTCTGCACATCTGCAAGCCTCTTTTCTGATACCTTCCATCCTTCCATGCCCCAGGGTTACTGAATTAGTGTTTTGCAACTGGTGATCTTTCAGCCACTAGTAGTCCACAAAAATCCAGACACCTTCTGACATAAAACCTGAAAAAATACCCAAAACTCTTTAATTTGCAAGCAAATATTCACACAAAGTGGGGGAAACAGAAGCAGCCAACTAGAATTCAGAGCTGACACTAGTTTTAGTTTAGTGACAAATGGAAAAAAAGTAAAAAAAATACTCTTTGGCTGTCCTGCACAAAAGGAAGGTACTTTTTTTTTAAAAAATGGCTAAGCAATCCTTGAAATAAAACTAGTTGAGAAATAATAATATCCTAACCATAACAATTTCATGCCCCATTCTTTGCCTGTCACATTAGGCCAGAGCACCACTTGCCCTGGCATGTATAGACCTACCCATGAACTCGCTGACTCATCTAGTGATGGAAAGCTGACAAGGGCATGGCAAGTTGATCCCTAAGCCTCACTGGCACTGATCTGGGTCCCTCCTTTCCCTCTAGCCACCAGTCTTTACAAAATATAAAGAAACATGATATCTTTAAGACCTCTGCTTTTGTCTTATCTTGTTGAAACTGGCTACCTAATTAAACTGTTATTAGGTGGTACTGACAGATGAATTCAAAGACCTTATTTACTAGAAACCCCAACTGAAAATAGAAGGATTGTCACAACGTTCTAGGTGACAGCCTCAGCACGATCTTAGTTAAAGGGTCATTTTGGTGCATGAATATTCAAATAAGCAAGCAGGTTCTTTTAATGTGATTTAAAAGGAAATAAGAATAAAATTAACTTCTTAGTTTATTCTTAATTTCTTAAAATCTGCATAAAGTAGTTAATAATAATGGTCTAAATATTGTCTGCTATTGCAAAATGCAGGTTCTGTGTTGAATCAATTGTGTTATGATAACTCTGTTATGTAAAGTCAGGTCATGTGAATGTAATCCCGTTTAATGGGATAGGTTATAAAATCAGCTCTGATCTGAACAAAAATCCATTACAATTTCCCATTCTCACCTTGATGAGAGATAAAAACTTTGGAACTGCCTACATTATCTGAGCTCTGAACATACGGTGATATTTTATTCTGTGTTAAAAGAATGAATTTTATTTTCCTTGGCCTGGAATGTAATTCTAAGTAACACTCACCTATATTCTCTTATGCTGCAATGTGTATGTGTTACAAATACGGCAAAGTTAATTTTAAGCTATACAGCCTGTGATAACTGGGAAAGCAGGAGTATGAGGTTAAGCAGAACTAACCTCTCAGTTATTTACTTTGCTTTTTGGCTTTTAATCTCTCATTGAGTCTAACATTTCCTCTTCACCTGTACCTGAATCAGTTGATACAATTCTAACCCAGGATAGTTCCTGTTCCATGCAATGCAATAATGTTGCAATCAGCAAAATAAAGAGTGAAAAAGCCTTAAAGTTTGTGCTTTATCATGCTGAAGAACAGTTAAAACATAGAAAATATAATCACAGAGCACACCATTTAACAAAAAGGCTCTCCATTTTTTCCTGTCAAAGAAGTATTATCATGTCAAAGAAGTAGCAGGTTCTCTTCTTACATGCCATCTATGCTTCCAAATCTCAGATGCTTGTCTTACAAGAAAAAAAGCAAACTTGCCATAACTGAGATCATACCCTCTATAGAGTGACCTAGAAGAATCACTGCAGTTTTCTCTTCACATAGTAAAGAAAGAACAAACAATCACTGCACAGAAAAAGGAACATTGGACTGTGTTAGGGACCTTGGAGTCCTCTAAGGTAATCTAGTCACAAACATAGTTTCCCAGAGATCAGATGTAGAATGTTTCTCCAGGCCTTTAGAAAAACTGGTGACAAATAACCATAATGAAAGCAATGATCACAAACCAACCATGAGCTTGAATTTTTCAGTGTTTATTCACAACAGAACTTTAAGTAATTTTTTCAGTTATGTGTAATGAAAGGAGTTATGTCCTTCTCTAAAAAGGTACTTTTTAAAATATAATATTTAATATGATCCTGTGCTATAAAAGTAAACCATAGAAAGAATAATATATTAATCATTAGGAAAGATCAGCATCCATTTAATTAACATATCTCTTGAACTTCCTCTTAACATATAGTGTGGATGGTATCATGCTCTAATATGTTGTATTTATAATCTGTCCTTTTTCTAGAAGCAAAAATGAGACTCGAGTACCATTTTGGATATTGAGATTTGCTAAAAAAATTAACTGTAAGGCTTCCCACATAATAATATTCCTTTGACTTTCAGACTGTGGCCTCACTTTTAAAATGTGTATACTGCACACGGAAATAATTTGTATCTCTTTGGAATTGAAATAAAAGTATATTTTTAGATTTAAAAATGTCAGGATATTCTTTTCTGATTTTTCGATTTCCTACATTAATATGAAAGGAAAAATCCACAGCTGCAGCTGTCATAGGGCCAGGACAGTGACTTTTCCTTTTTTCCTTTTCTAAGTTTAATGGAAAGCATTACATGATTAAATAGTTTCTGGGAATAGGAAATTAAATTTGTAATATCAGCCTTTAGATATTGGCTGGTTGCTCTAAGGGGACTAGAAAAGAACTTAAATCACTGTTCAACAACATTGCATTTACAATGGACACACTACCCAGCACTCCAGGACTTCTGGTGTTGCCCATGAGGTTTGAGAAACCATTTATATTCTACTTATATTTCACTCCTGCTTCACCCTATTTATGGCTGGAAAAATTAGTCTGAAGAAAGAGTGTAATTCATCTGTTACAAGTGGTGTTACGATCCCTCATGTCTGCTTGGCACACCTTGTACAAAAGCACAGTGATACCCCCACTAATTTAAAATGGCTAAATATTCTCCTCATCATTGTTCTTACAGCTGGACTAGGCCAGAAGGGCTGACATTTACACGCTTTGCTTTCGCCTGAAATTTGCTTTCTAGGATAATTTGAAGATCATTGAACAAAATGTTCAGGGCTTTAGGTGACTGGTGGTGGTCACACTTGCTTTAAGATACTAGCTGTGCTAGTGTGTTCAAAAGGTGGTGAGATCTGCTCTGAGTCAGAGTGGAAAAGGAAGACATACTTTGCCAGAAGCATCAATAGTGACTGAAGATTTGTTCCTCAAAACAGACCTTCAGTTTTCATCAAGTCAACTTAGCTATAATTTTTATTGTTTAGCTTATAAGTGCATGCATTTACAAACAGGGAAACTAGTAATTCATTTTCATTCTTTCCACATTTTGCTTATTATTTTAAACAGTTACTAAAAATTGCTATGAGAACTACAACCCGTTTTGGTCTCAGCCTTCTTAAAGAGTGCTAGTCTGATGATATTCTTCCTTATAGAAAGTACTTTAGGAACATTCAATGAAAAGAGAGGTGTTAATGTTCACGTTTGATTATCTGATTGTTTAGCACTCTTTGCTTCTGAGATGTTTTTTAAATTATTGTTATTTTTTTTTTATTCTTTGCTTTTCAGTGAATATTTTGTTTGGCTTTCTGGTTGCGGGTTTTTTATTTCCCAAAATAAAAAAAATTCGTCACTTTGCAGAGTCTGCATTTAAATTGTTTTGTCAGTTTTTTATCTCATAGTCTATTGTTTCTGTTGCTTTCTACAGGGTCCATAATAAGGTATTTGTAGAGGTGTAATTTCTAATTCACTTAATTCACTTTTATAAGTTTATCTTAGATGACCAGAATATTTTTATTCATTTACAAATTTAGTGGGGTGTGTGTACTTAATTTGGAGTAAATAGCAACCTTTACTCAAACATAATGAGTGAAAAAAACCAAACAACCAACCACAAAAACTTTCTCAAATGATAAAATGTGAAAAAAAACCAAAAAGTGAATGATTGGTGTCCTTGTTTGCAAATATGGCTTGAAAGATTCAATTACACTAGTAAGAGTTACCATAAAGGAACTCCACAGAAAAAAACCCCAAAGAAATAACAATGTCGTTAGGCAGTTTGAATACATTTCTAGCAAAATAGAGTATGGTATTGAAATTTTTATTTTAAAGCAAGTTTCTCTGAGACCTAACCTTGAAGATTACCACATTATATTGTTACACTGTATAAAATGATGACAGCTTTATTAAAATTCAAAAAAAGTAGGTCATCATATAACACACATGTAGATATTTTGCTTAAACATTTTTCTAAATAATATTTCAATGTTTTTCCACCCATTTTCTCCTTTTGGTGTACACTACTCATATTAATAAAACCATTGATGTCAGCCATGCAATTCCAAGCTTATTGTCATATGCCCATCCATAGGTGTCTCTGGTGTATTTTCTGTAGCTGAAATCTGCATTTAAAACATTGACCTAGAAAGACAAAATTAATTTCATATTTGGAAATCATGAAATTTCATATGTGTTTAAAAAACAGGGATTCCTAACAGACTGTGCTGCCCTGTTAAATAGAGAAAATGCACACACAGGCTACAAATATTGTATAGGAAGTGCTCCTTAACTACATTGTGACAGTGGAAATTTGGAGAGCCAGCGTGCCCCATTTGGGAAGGCCACTTAAATCACTAATACCCAGGACTCTAATGAGCAATAAAAGTGCTTCAGATACAGGACATTAAAATTTTATGACTACCCCATATTAGCGTGCTGTCTCACAAGTGTTCCTCTCTCTATGGAGAGAAGCAGAGAGAGCTCCTTATAGTGACAAATCTATTCAATAGCTGTCTATATATAAACTTATCTAGTTATTTATAAAACTATATAAGGTTTCTAAACTATATTTGTATCTCTTTCTCTCAGCAACCATGCCTTCTGCTATTTTGAGGTGATAGTTGATACCCAAATAATTCCTATTTGCTATATTCAACTCATCTTTATTTTTGGTCTCCAGTAACGAATGGCTATAGGTCTCATCAGTTTGACCTTGAAAAGACCTTCTATTTGCCACATAGGACAATATAGATATGATATGTTTATGAAAGGGTAGAAGTAGTCATCAATCATGGAGAAGAGATGAACTCAAATTGAAGATTTTTGTTAAAAATGAGGTGGAAGAGTGGAAAATATGTTACCTATGAATGGACAAAAAAAATCAGGAGTCATATTCTAACTTTGCCACCATTCCCCTGTCGCCTGAAGCTCTGAAATAGGCTATAGATTTTCAGTGTTAAGTTGGGACAGAAAATGAAATAATTCTCATCTAACTTCAGACCGCTCCAGTGGAGATGCCAGCAACTGAGCTGGTCACCCCAGACCTCCTTTACAGTCACGTAGACAGAGATACAGTAGACTGACAATCACGTGCTTTGTATGAGATGAGTGTTCACTGATTATCCAGCTTACAGTTACCTACATGGGTTCAAAGGAATTCTAATCCTAAAACTCAGTGTTTAGGCAGACATCATCCTCACCACCAGCTGAAGCTAATAGAAGCTGCAGACATTCAACACTACTGAAAAACAGAGTCCGTTTCTGACATACATATTTGAAATAAGTTTTCTGTGGCCATGCTCTGAAAAACACTCTCATTTGTTATCAAAAATATGTTGCAGAAGGAAATGATGAAAATGCAGCTTTAGATTTGAATTCAGCTACAAAACAGTTTTAATAATTGATAAATTCTGTAATTGTTTCATCATCTCAGGTGTATTTATGACTACTGAGGGGTGACCAGAGTCCATATGGTGATGTGATCCATAGAAGTGTCTACAAATAAACAAAATTGATAATGAGCTAAATGTTCAATTTTAAGTGTCAGCACTAAAATATGTTTGCAAATATAGGACTGTATTCAAGTTTACTTTAAATACTGTCTTTTTTAACAGCTGAAGTTGATTCAGGAAAACACTATCTGAAAAAAAAAAGGTAGTATAAAATGCAGAGTATGTTACTGAGAGGTTTTAGAGATCTATCTATTTTAAAAGTTCATCTTTCTCTACTAGACTTTTTTGTTAAGACATAAAATGATATACCAAACATAGTCTTTTGAAAAGTAAGATTTATGTTTCCCTTTGTTAAAGCAGTTGAGGTCTAATTTACATGTGGTAGAAAGTACTCTACACGTGCATACAGGATAGAAAAAAGGCATGGAAACATTTTTGACTCCGTGTTCTGGAGAGTCCTGTTAAATCTGATGAAGGTTTTATGAGAGGCTTAAGAAAGGGTTAAGAGAGAGATCACAGAGTGATTTGAAGAAGGGGGAAAGGCAGAAGTGGAGCCAAGGCAATACCTCTGCTGTGACATGACATGGTGGAGCATGGCACAAATTGAAGCAAAGCAAAACTTCCTCTCTTGAACGTCTGGCTGATGAGATTATGTCCTGAGTGTTACAAGGGCTTCCCTATATCAGGAGAAAACAGATGAGACCCCACTGTCTGTTTGAAGGATGGTTTACAATGGTGATCTGTGGTTAATTCCACTTCCAATGGAAAAAAAAAAATACTGAGGAGATTGGAATATAGCTTGACATTTGAGGTACTAAGACACCTAGAGGGTAAGAAACCTAAATACCTCAGCTCTGTGTGGACTGACTGTAAGATGATACTGTTCTTTAACCTGAACCATGAAAATAAGAAGTGAAAACTTTTTCTTTTTGCTCTGCAAAGCTATGTATGTATTCAGCTTACTCTGCTACTGCTACAGATGTATGAGATAAACAGGCTATCCTGGACTAATTCCGACAGATTACAAGGTGATCTGCATGAATGCATGGATTTTTGAATATTAAAAAAAGACAATTCTTTCCATCGTAACAAAAAGTAGCTGGTTGCTATTTCACAAGACAGAAATACTGCTGAAGGCAGTTGCAGGATCTCATTATATTGGACTGGGTAAAGCACACGTATCAAAATGGCTGCTTCAGTAGAGGAGATGCTAGTGAGCTGTAAGATCTTTTCCTTTGCCGTTTTTTCCAAACCGTGTTGCAAAGGAAGAAACTAAAATATAAGTGAAAATCAGGATTTTCTGTTCAGCTGCTGCAATATATATATATTTGGCCATGAATTACGTGCAAAGAATAATGTTTTTACTGTGAGCATGGTAAAATATTTGAAGTAGTGCAGAAAATCACCATCTATGGGAATATTAAAAACTCAGTAAATCTTTGACCAGCCTGGTTTAACTGGATGCTCCCAGTGGGGGTTGGACTAGATGCCCACCAGGTGTTCCTTCCAACCTCATTTATTCTATGATTAGAAAGGTTGGTGTGAAGTAAGATAGCATGCAGATATCTCTGAAATGCCATGCAGTGGAAGGATTTGAGGAAAATTTATTCCAAAGTTGAGAACACTAGGCTTAACGAAGAAAAACCTTAGTGGTGTTCCCAAATCACTGTGTCTGAGGAAAGACACACCTCCTGTTCTCTTCAGAGCATTTATCTTTGCTGGCCTCCCCCCAGGCCCTCCCTCATGTGGAGCCCTGTAATATCTATGAGGGTTTACCTCTCCTCATACCAGAGAGAGACGCTGTGAGCCTCTTCTGGAATGCAAGAGGAGAAAACAGCCAAATGTATTTCAGAAAGGTGCTGCTTCTTAGGCAGGAAAGTCTCCTTAAGTGAAACAAGCTGTAATCATCTCATCATAAATATTCTGGAAAAGGTACTTACAGTTGGGGATTGATTGTATACCTAAGGCAAAAAACATCAACTTCAGGATGAAAATCAGAGTGAGGAACAAGAGCATCAGGATATATCACATAACAAGGAAGCCTATTTTCTAAAAGATTTTTTCAAGCAGACATGTAAAATAGAGTTAAAAATACTTGCCTTCAGGTCAAAGTTCATTTTTCTACTTAAAGTTTCAGATGCATGAATTATTCACTTAAAGTTAAAATTATGCTAATAATTAAATAAAAGATACCTGAGAAGACTTGATGCTTACCTTTAAGCTAAAGGTAGATGAGAAAGCACCAATCTTTACAGTTGCAAGTTTTTTCATGAAGAACAGAAAGATGAAAATGAAAAATGTTAAGAGCTGCATTGTTTCTGGAATGCTGTGAGGTTTGAATGCTGACTAAAGCAGAGGTACAATCAAGACTAGACCTCAGCGAAGCATTTAACACTCTTCTGATGTCTTCTCCTGGACAAACTGGCAAGATATGTACTTGATAGGTAGTCTGTGAGATGGGTAGGAAATTTGTTTACAGGCTGAACTCATAAGGTGGCGTTCAGTGGTTTTTACCACTGTGCCACAAGTGGGATCCCCCAGCGATCAATACTGGGCCCCACACTGTTCAATGTCCTCCTAAATGGTCTGGATAATGAGTTTAAAATCACCTAATCAAGTTCGTGGATGACACTAAACTGCGTGGTAAGGTGGGCACATCAAAAGGGAGAGCCATCTTACAGAGTGACCTGGACAGGCTGAAATAGCGGACTAGCAAGGATTGTGGGAATTTTAACAAAGACAAAACTGATGTCCTGAAGCTGGAATTCAAAAATGAAAGAGCCCAGTACAGGCCAGGATCTGTGTGGTGCGAGATCAGCCTTGCTGAAAGGGACTTGTAGCAGGCTGAATGAGAGTCAGCAGTGCACTGCTCCAACAACGAAGGCTAATCAGATTCTGAGCTGTGTCTGCAGGGGCGTTGCTAGCAGAGATAGGATCATCCCACTTGCTCAGAACTTGTCAGGCCACACCTGGAATGCAGTGTGTAGCTGTGGTCCCTGCAGTTTCAAAAAGAAGTGGACAGACTTGATAGGGCCCAAAGGAGGGCCATGAAGTTGATCAAAGAGATGGAGAACCTTACCTGTGAGGAAAGACTGAAGGAATTAGGTTTTTCTACCAGGAGAAGAAAAGGCCCAAAGGGGACCTCATCACCTCCAGTAGTTAAAGGGCAGCTGCAAAGAGGATGGAGGCTTTCTCTTCACAAAGAGCAACTTTTACAAGTTGTATAGGGACAAGTTTCATCTCCGTATAAGAAAGACTTTTTTTCCAGTGAGAACAACTGACCACTGAAACAACCTTCCCAGGGATGTGGTAGAGCCATTGTTGTTGGGAGGTTTTCGATACACAATTGGACAGGGTGCTACATAACCTCATCTTGGCTGTCTTTCCCCCGAAATACTGGACCATGCGACCTTTCAAGGTTCCATCCAGTCTGAGATATTCCGTGATTTTATCAAAGAGGAAGAGATAAAGTATATTTAACATCACTTGGAATGCACTTGTGTTTAAGGTATTACCTCATCAGGGAGCATGTAGTCAACAGTTGATTTTGGCAAAGGCTTATAAGGATTTGGTATCTGTGACCTCTGGTTATTGACTATATCGACTGCTCTCAACCAGCTCCCAAACTCACTGAACAGCTCTCAGGCAGCAACAAGCACACACTTTTCCTTGATCAATTTTCCTTTCAGTTGCTTCCCTGGCACTAAAACTGCAAGCAAAAAGACTTTCAACACTCCTCTTGCTGCCAATCCTCCCACACAGGTTATGGGAAGAAAGTTTCCATGGGTCAAGTTTGAGGAGGAGGAGATTAAAGAAAAGACTGTGGAGCTGGACTGAAATAACCGACAATTTGGAAGGAAAAGAGAGGAAAATTAGCAAATATTGGTCCATGTTCCTCTTCATCTGTAGGGACTGAACACAGTAATCTCGAATTTCTGTTTCTTTTATTGTCTAGAGGCTGTAATTCCCGTATGTCCCCAGCTCACAGTAGAAGCAGAGCTGAACAGGAGATAATTTTTCCTTGCTGTTACTTCCACTCTCAACTCATGATACCATGACTGTTAAAAATATTTAAAGGTCCATAGTATTCCAGTCCTTGAACTGATATGTGTGCTATTGTAATTGAAAAGTTTCATTTCAACTGTTCCCTAGTAAGAAAAGCTCACTGGAATTCAATCTTATAGATCATTCAGGTACAGACCACCTTCTCATATGAGAGCAATAGAGTTACACTTTGCTATGAACTTTTACTGTGCTTCACTTATCTTTCTTTTTCTGTAGGAGAAAGATAGTCTTCAATATCTGAGAATCTCAACAAATGATTCAAAATGATTGTTGACAGAATCACAGTGTGATATTTTGCAATTTGCTAAAGAAACCAAGAAAGGGTGCTCTTTGTGTCTATGGTGGCAACTTTCTGGTAAACTTCTCATGTTGCCTGTAGTTAAAAAAAAAACCAGCAAACTAAACAAAACATCAGAAAGCCTCTTGGTTTATTTATTTATTATGCTAATAGAGGGCTGAACCATCCTGGAGAGATCCTGCCACCTCCTGAGTGAATTACTTCTGATATGTCACTTGTAATCTGAAACATGGAACGAAACCTCATTTCAGGCAAGCGTTACTAACTGGTTTCCTGCACTAAATACACATTGCATAGAAAAAAACCCAACAAAACCAAACCGAAAACAAAGATAAGGGAGGAAAAAACAAGCCCTATTACTGACATGAGTGCTTAGCCTTCTGCTGGTCTTGTTCTTATAGACTGGTAATCTCACACAGGAATCTGGATGGTTTTGTAGGTGACTTTGCTTTCAGTTTCAGACATTTAAATTCTTATTTGAATGAAATTTGCTGTAGTGAGTTAAAGCAGGTCAGAGCTTAGTCCATTTGATCATGGTGGTGTAACAGAGTCCCAACTTCCTTAATGGAAGAGCTGAGGAACATGTCCCAAAATCTGGAGACACTCAATGTCCTCAGGCTTTACAAAAGAAAGGTGGGTCTGTGATACTAAACTCACTGCACCTTCTGTGTAAATCATGCCATGTTCCACAGTTACCTTGAGGCATTTTAGAGAGTAGTTTTTTATTAATCTTTTATATTTTTTAACAGTTATTTTCTTATAAAAAGACTGGATATATGAGGCCGAACCCAACAAATGTAAGCCAGGAACAATCAAAAACATATATTGTGATGCTTTTCAAGTTTTCTTCTTAATTTACGAAGACTGTGTGGGTGAAGACAACAATCTGTACCCAGGAGTAACGCAGTGAATCAGCCTGTTCCTTATGGTGAAATGTTCTTTTAAGCAGCTGCTGTACCTTGCAGAAAAAAAATGAAAAATACAAATAAACTGCAGATTCTACTTTAATCAATCTCATTAAAAATATTAAGCTGATCTTAAAACAAA
This sequence comes from Grallaria varia, assembly GCA_013396735.1. Lineage (NCBI taxonomy): Eukaryota > Metazoa > Chordata > Aves > Passeriformes > Formicariidae > Grallaria > Grallaria varia. The sequence goes on from VWZG01012144.1 coordinate 54,818, forward strand.
AATACTGCTCTACAGTCTTAATGTAATATTTGGTATTGTTTGGAAACTGTATAATGATCCCTCCCTTTCTATTTGGCTGAAGGAAAAATACTTACTAATCACACTAGACTATTATGGAAGTTAGGCAAAGGCCTTGCTCATCTACTGTACAGTGACAGCAGAGGTGATGCACACAGTCACCACAAAGAGTCACCTGGATAAGTCAAGATCAGTCTTATTTGGTCTGAGTTGGATTATCACTCTTGGTCCCTACTTTTGGAAGCAAAGAATGATATGGAAATGGGCTGGCAAACTCAGTGACCACATAGAGTCATGTCTATTTCTCTACATCTTTTTGAAACAGAAGATAACTGAGGATTTAATACAGATATCCACAATATGAATGAGGACTGACAGTGTTAATTTTTGACCTATATTTACTATGTTACTGGTGTCATTGTGTTAGGAGCATAACAACATGAATATTAAAGGTCTGAGACCTTAATGTAAAACCTGAGGAACCTTGGGATTATGTGACTCAGGAGTCTGCTTGAACAGTCATGTACTGTAACATCTCCTCTACTAATTGTCCCAATACAAGAAACTCAAGGAATAGGGCTGGAAGCTCTCCATTACTAGAAACTATTACCACTGCTGTCTCAGCTGGACACAGCCCTCTGTGGTTCGTATCTCTTTGAAGGCACAGTAGGATAATATTCCTTTGTGCATTCCCACTTCACCTTCTGGTCTGACCAGACACAGTAATGGCCTGGAAAAGCTGATAACCTCAATAACAACTGTTCTTGTTCACTGTGGACACCTGCTGCAAGTCTCAAGGGACTTCTAAGGCTTTTGGCAGTGCCTCCATTCCAGATTGTTGTTATGACTACACATATTTGGATTTTAATTTATATGAGGAGGAAGCGTTTCAAGCAGTTTTTCTCAGTGGCAGACGTAGCCTTGATCACCTTGCCTTACACGGTCATTGCAGCCACAGGGGGATTCATCAGTCAAAAATAGTCAGGTCCTACCATTCACAGCCCAGAGATCACCAAGAATTGCATGTTCATGCTCAGGACTCTTTCCTAGCTCCCTGGCAACTGTTCCATGAGGTAGGAACTACTAATTGCACTAAATAGAAAATGGACACTCCTCAATATTTCATAGAATCATACAATCATTTAGGCTGGAAAAGACTATTAAGATCAGGATGTCATTGGCCTTCTTGTCCACCTGGGCACACTGCTGGCTCACATTCAGCTGTTCTCTACCAGCACTCCCAAGTCCTTTTCCATCGAGCAACTGTCCAGCCGCTCTTCCCCCAGCCTGTAGCTCTTCATGGAGTAGTTCTGACCCAGGTGCAGGACCTTGAACTTGGCCTTGTTAAATCTCATAAAATTGGCCTTAGCCCATTGATCCAGCCTGTCCAGATCCTCCTGTACATCCAGGAGATCAACATTCCCACCCAACGTAATGTTGTCTGCAAACTTCCTGAGGGTGCACTTGATCCTCTCATCCAGATCATTGATAAACATCTTAAATAGCAGTAATCCCGATACTGAGCCCTGGGACACCACTGGTGACTGGCCACCAATTGGATATAGTACCATTCACCACCACTCTCTGGGTGCAGTCATTCAGCCAGTTTTTCACCCTGCAAAGAGTGCAGCTGTCTAAGCCATGAGCAGCCAGTTTGTCCAGGAGAATGGTGAGGGAGGCAGTGTCAAGGGCTTTACTGAAGTCTAGGTCACCTAAGCAGGTCACCTTGTCATAGAATTAAAGCAAGTCAGTTAAATCTGATTTTATTCTTCCAGAGGTAAAAAAAAAAATTGTAGCTAAGTGTAGCTACAAAAAATTGTAGCTAAAAGCTGGACCTACACATTTGCGATACATTCAACCCACTCCCAGCCCACTTCAAACACACCTTAAAGCAAACCTAGCATCAGGCAACATGAGCTGCAACATGCTTTCTGTAGAACAGGCTCTGCCTTGCAGCAAAATATGAAATCCTAGTTCACCGAACATATTTGTAAAGACATTCTATGAAAAAGTCAGTGGAATTAGACAAGTCAGTAGGAATTAGGCATCAAGGCATATCTACAAATCCAGTTTGGTGAGGATTTGATCTGGGCTTCTGAAATATTTTAAGGTCCAGAACTTCATTCAGTGGATTTGCCCCGTTTCTTTTCCATCTACAAGGTGTGGAAAAAAGGCAATAGCTTTCTTTCGTCCCATTTTGCAGACATTGTAAGTGCTCCAGTTTACTGCAGTTACATACATGCAGTTCCCATCAGAGCAAAACAGTTTATAAATTCAGATTCATGCAGTTGTCTGTACTGCCTGGGTTAAAATGTTACAGAAAGTTGGTCTGAAAAGCAACAGGGATAATGTGATGATTCACCTACTTATATTCACAGTTTATTTTACTGAGCAATGCAATACTTTAATTTCTCCCAGCAACACTCAAATATGTTGAAAGGCATCTGATACTGTGTCATTGTGAGCTTTTGTTATTGTGTATAAATTCTTATGGGTTGCACCAGTTCTTAAGTGAAGATGCAGGAAAACCTTCATATCAAGGCCAGAGGTGTTTACATCCTTACGTTCAGTCTGAGAAACTGAAAACTTGAAATGAAATTTTATTCCAACCTTTTCCTTCCCTGACATTCAGGATAGCAGCAGCTGTTAGTGTTGGTGTTAATGACTTTGTGCCCAAAAAGACCCAGCAAGTGACAGATTGTTAATGATTATGTAGGGTAATCATCTTCCAAGTGCTTGTGAAGTATCTTTTTATTATTATTGGTATCATTCAATGTTGCTGACCAGATTTCAATCCCATCACTCACAGAAAGCCTGTCATTTCACAAGAAATCAGACTTAAATTTAGGTAGAGCAGCAAATTCCTCACTTGGGGAGGGGTCGGGGTGGGGTGAGGAGGGGTGGGGCAAAAGAATTAATTCTGCTATTTAGACACGGGAATATTTTTTTTTGTCATGGAATACAAGGAGTAGCATACTATTACAGACCTGAATTTCTACATACCTCATGGGATTCCAGCATGAATAAGACATGACAAACAACAGCCAGAATGTTGCAAAAACTTATGCAAGTGTTGAATTTTAGATGTGCAGGTAGTCCAGTGAAATTTAACAAGAATAGTATCATGCAAGCAAAAAGTCATGCTGATATTTAGAGAGAAAAAAGCCAAATAAACACTACTGAGTGACTACCCAGGAATGTGGGATACTATTTACATTGTCGTTGTAAGAGTATATTTCCTAGGCATGCTTTGAAAGCTGGCCAGCTTTCAGTTATATGGAAGAAATCCTACAACAGAAGTACATGTTTCTATGAGATACGTATGCCTTCCTCTTCTCTACACTCTCTATTTTTCATTTGTGAGTTGTGTGTGTGTTGGGAGTGAATTGGAGTCCTGATAGTGGCAGTGAGTGCTCAAACAAACAACAAGCTCTGCTCAACCCTGCAGCAGAGAGAGACTGGAGGCGAGTTCAGAAGCTGAGTCAATGTGCTCTAACTGAGAGATTTAGTGGGAATACATCAGCACCAGAAAAGTGATGGCTGGAAATGCATCTGAGCTCTAAGGCGGGCTATTTTAAGTATGAAGAATTAATTGTATCTGACCTCAGAATTCATCTGTAGGTTGGACACTTGCAATGCGTGACAGGCTTGTCAAGTACTGGGAACTGTAGTCTGATGCATCACACTGCCAGAGCTCGGCTTCAGATCCAATTTCTTTTCCTTGTATGCTGGCACCCTATTTGCTTGGCTCATTCGGAGGACACGAAGGTGAGCAGCAGGATTAGGAAGGGAAGCCAAGCTTTCACTTGCTCTTTTTTGTTTTTCTGAAAAAGTAGAAAGGCCTGAAAGGCCTCAGTTTCATCCAAATATGACACGGAAAACTGTTTCTCAACTTGAACATACTCATGGTGTGGGGACAAATGTCTAGGATTCATTTCTATTCAAGGTTCTTCATTCTTTCTATTTAAAAGTTTGGATTTCAGATTATGAAATCCAATGTTCGAACGCCTTTGAACAGTGGTCCTCCTAGGAGATGCTTAGTGTGGTTGCGCCTGTGTGAGTGAAGATGGAGGGTAATTGCCTTATAAAAAGCATCCCACTGCTTTTCTTCCTTCATTTCCACAATATTCCTTTGGCCTTCAACTAGCAGCAACCATTTAGGAAAAGAAAAAAAATGATGAAAGCCTGTCATAAATAATTATATAGTCCTGCAGTCCTCTTAGCAGTGCTCAGCAGTTATTTTTGAAGCATGCCAGCACTAATACACAACTGTTAAAGTGCTCCAAGTTATTTATTTTTTGTGTAGTGGTGAATTTTTTCCACTGATGCTTTTTATTTGATGAACACAATGCAACTGACTGGGAGCCAAGAAGATCCTGTATTCCAATCTGTGTGAGACAAAAATTTGACTGAGAGCCTGTTGGAAAAAAAAAAAGTAACAGTATTAAGGGTAGGGGAAAAATGCACCATTCTCCACTGATTGTATAATTGACACCTCTGGTAAATGACAACTTGGGCAAGAGGATTCATAGTATGTTGATTTTATTAGATTAGGGATATTGCTAATTAACCAAGTAGCCATTGCAGCTAAGCGCCTCTGCTGACCAATTTTCTCTTTACTGTTCTCTGGAATCCTGTGTCTGTTATTACATCATTGTAGATCTTGTAATAGTTATTCATGCCTTTTCTACCTTTCAATTAATCTAATATAGTATGTTGCATGGGAACCTTCTGTGAAGACATTCTGGTAAATGTGCTAGTGCAGGGTATAGCTGGCCTGTTAGAGAGCAGTAGAGAGCTTTAACTCAGTACTTTGTGATTGGCGCCACCACTTTTCATTTTCATGTCTTGTTTAAAGTGTTGCTTTCAACCAGTGAAACTGAACTAGGCCTCTTTTACTTTGTTAACTTAATAATCTGTCTCTGTTGTGCAATGTCATCTCTAGAAAAGATAGAAGCTGAAATACCTAAGTCTCTTATAATTACCATCAAAATGTGATATGTGGTCACATTTGACTTGATCAGACTCAGCAAATTTTAATGGCAAGGTACAGAAGTTGCAAGAAATACTAAACTGGAAAAAGAGAAGAAAAAAAGGGAAAAGCTTTATGACAGTGCATTATTTTCACACGTAGATACAATTTTTAATATTGTGGGAATCCAACGATGATGTTGAAGAAATTTTGCCAGTTTATCTGACAAAAAAGTACTAAGAAGTACTTATCAGTCTTTTACTTCATTTGCTTGCAAGACCGAGAAAAATGGCATAAAATTTTCTTTCACACATTGGTTGCATTTTACCTCTGGAAGAAAATGAAATGCTGCAATTAGACTAGCAGAGTGCTCAGTTCAAGCATCACAAGCCTTGAGTTTCCTCACAGAGGAAGATTTCACTTCAGATGACTTCAGGACTGGTAAAAAAATTTCCTATAAATCTTGATGAGTTCTCTGGATAGGCAGATATCATATACCTTCTGCATAAGCCACAGTTCATTTCTGATTTTGGCCATGCAAATGAATACGATCACATGAATGGATCCAGATAGTTGCACCTTCACTCCATTCCCAGAGTCTAAGATGCAGTAAGCATTTTAATCTTTAATCTAAACTTTGAAGTACACAGTATTCAGCCAGATTGGAGTTCAAGCAGAATGGATATGTAACCATCTGTATCTATCTGTGTAGACACGTCCTACATTTGTTTACTTACAAACACTGGGGCAAGTGAAATGCAGGCAGCATGAATTTCCAAGCTCGGGGAGGTACAGGAAGTGTCATTTTGAGGAAAGGAAGGATCACCATGTAAATGACACATAAGTGTTAAGGAAACTTCACTGTCTGACCATTTTTGAGACTCCCTGGCAGTCACATTTCCACCATCAGACACTTTCACTGCTGGGACAAAAGCCCTTTCACAGCAGCTCTGGTGACCTGATGGGGGCCCTGCTTGACTCCCTGCACACACCACAGTCACTCAGTCAGAGCAGATTTCCTGACTGGTTCAACTCCAAGCTTCCCGTAGCAGAGGCTCAGATGTCTCGTTCCTTAAAGTAATTTATTCCTGGTGCAGTAACACTGAAATAGCCCAAGCTGATTACCCTGAGGAGGGATCCCAACAAAGGAACCCCTGGGCTTTTAGACCCCTACAGTCCAAGCATTCAAAAGTCTCTCTCTTCCTCCCTAGTTCTCTGCTCCTGCCATGTCTCTGAATGTCCAGTCACCCGCCTGGACCACAAGTCCTGAGCCCTTTGTTATACAAAGTTCACAGTCTCTTGCTGGACTCTGGCCACCCGGAGCTCAATCTGCAGCTTGCACTGCAGCTGCACACTGAGCTACCTTCACTGAATGTATTCCTCAGCATAAAAGTTCATAGAACAATTACAGTTACTTATAGGCAACTTGCCAGAAGTTACTTGTGAAAAATGAGCACATTTAAACAGACAGAACAGAAATAAGATTACCTGAGTCTGAGAGCAATTATACAGTTTGTATACAAAATAAGCAATGAAGTGGGAGCTAAATTTCATTGGTGAAGAGCAGACCAGTCCTAGTTAAGGTTACTATAAGTGGAAAAATTAGATTGTTGAGGATGATAAGTAACATTCAGGGCGGGTATAGAAAAGGGGAATAAACTGTGGAAGATGAAAATACTAGATGTTTTTCTGAGAGAATCATAAGGATAGAAATTAGCAAGTAGTTAGGGGCAGGCCAGGGTGCTTCTCCCAGGGGCTTCAAACGTAAATAATTTCAAATTTTATTTTATTTTATCAGATTGTGTTAAAATTTTGGCCAAAATTTACTTTTTTTTTTGGTCCCAAATTACTGTTGATCATTACGTATGAGCAATAAAATGTGTGACTGTGTGGGCTGGCTGTAAATGAATCTGGAATTTTGTGTTCATTCATCACAAGATGTAACTCAAGTGCATCTGTTATCAATTTCAAGATCTTTTTTCTTATGGGTAGCTTTATGAACAATTGAGTTAGTGAGGTTTTTGGTAGGAAATCATGAGGGAAGTGGCTTCAAATATAGTTTCTCTGTAGTGGGTTCATCCATGACAGAAGTTTACAGAAAAATAAAGTTTATCTCATACAGATTGAGTCACATAAGCTTTATCTTACAATTTTATACAGTCATGAGGATCCTCTCAAATAATGCTGCACATTCTGTTGTTTTCTATAGTGGTCTTATGATGTAGAGAACTGGCTCATGAAGTTGCTTACCCCTCTGCCATGAATATACAGATCCTAAATAGTAATTTAGGTGAGGCACTTCCAATGACTGAGAACATAAAACTCACCTTTGGAATAAAACAAAAACCTTTTTACTCAGATTAAAGCCCCTAGAAACCTCCCAAGCAGAGAGAAACCTATAGGTTCTGCAAGGTCCTTATGGAAGTTGAGTACAGAACTCATCAGGTACCTGTAAAACTCTGGTCTCAGGCATTAGGATGTCCCTCTTCCCTAGAAAAGGAGGCAAATGGTATTAAAAGTCTTCATGCAAAAAAGCCTGACCTCATCTAAAGCTCTCTGGTATGTTTAGCTTTTTTATATAATTACAGTACAGTTCAGAACCTATGGAAACAGTGAGCTGCTGACATAAGGGGAGGGAATAGAGGTAGGCATAAGCTTGAACATGGGCACATGGATGAGTCAGTGGAGGGTATAGAGACTTGTATTCATATTCTCTGTGCAAACAGCAGAAGCTGTTTAAGGAAATGCCTTCTCAGCTGTTTGCTTACTAGAGGCTACTGCTCCTGCAACTGTGCTGGTGGAAAGGAACACGAATGAATCAGCAGCTCCCACTCACAGACCTGCATCTTCATGCAAGACCACTTTTATTACCTGATCAGCTAAGATGCTGGACCTGACCTTCTCATAAGTGAGGTGTGGGCACAAACATAATTATTCTGATTCTGTTATGAGAAGACAGAAGAAAATGGTGAACAGTGGAAGGCTATAAATTAATACTCTAATATCCACCAGAGGTGGTTTCTCAAAGCCCTAAACCTGTTAAGAATTTGATGGTTCATCACCTCCAAAAGCCTCTATCATTCATTCACAAGTACTGTAATCAGAGGTTTACTTATGGTAGGGGATACTCTTTGTACTAGAGAAGGTCTAAAAGTATAAACAAGGATTAGATACCTGACCTAGGTTATGCTGAAAGTCAAGAAGTTTAGTGTAATGAAGTGCTGCACCCTGGATCTTTCAAATATTTCACAGTGGACCTCAATACTTTGTTTTTCAATACATTTCTGAGACTTGTTTAGTCTTCTCCTAGAAAGTGCTGTGCTATTTTTGCCTGTTCAGATCTCTGTATCATTCCAGTTTGGAGAGGCCAACTGTTCCCTCTGTTTCCATATGAAGATAGAATGAATCAGTGTTACTTCCATCCGTATTGCTGCTCCCCCAAATGCTTTCACAGATGTACTAGGAACATGGAGTTCTGCAGTCTGTAACAGTAATACCCCAGGCTGGGCTGCTTTCAAAAAACCACCCTGCGGGAATTGTGCAATTATAAGTAACTCAAGTTGGTAGGAGTTTTCACATGTTGCAGGAGGAAAGATCCCATGGGTCTGCTCAGATGATAGCACATCTTTAACAGGAAAAAAATTTCACAGAAGCAAAATTTCAGTGAAGGTTTTCAGCAATCTGATTTGTATCCTTAGGAGAAGAAAGTTACTGTGTCTCCAAGAGTGGCCAGTCCAGTACTTACCAGATGACTACAAGGAAATACTTTTGGTTGTCATATCACCTCTTTCCAATTTCTGACACACATTTTAGCTTGCTGTTTAGAAGCCTGGTACAAATCCATATATTCTCTTCTCCTCAGAAATATGCTAGAAAACTGGCATATATTCCTTCATATGAGAGTGCTGATTTTATATCTAGCCTACTGTGAGAACGAGTTCACATTACAGCATCATTGCACTCCACTTCTAATAGCTCAGCACAGGTATCAGTATGAGCTCAGAATGGAAGAAATAATTAAATCTACATTCCTGAAGAGGAAATCAGTTAAAGTAACAAAGTATAGTGGCCAGATTAAGGGAGGAGAGAGAGAAAGGTCTTCAGCTGGTAGACCTTCAAACTCAATGAGCCTGGGCATTTTTTCTTGGCACTTCAAGAGCAATAACATCGATAACACTTAGGAATAAAGTGTAAAATAACAGTTAAGAATAAAGTGTAAAATAACATACAAGAATAAAATGAAGGCCATGTAAGCTTTCCCTATCTGTGAGACACTTAGACTCCACCAGCTGTGCTGGCTGACTTCCTACATCTGGGCTCCAAAATGGGTAACAAGAAAACTCTGAGAGACCTATTTTAAGAACTCTGGCACCAAGCAGAGTGAAGAA
>VWZG01012144.1:64275-90279 GCA_013396735.1 Grallaria varia
TACTGAAATCAGTCTGTTGAAAGCATTTCTGTTTGGCTGCCACAGCTCACCAAGCAGCCTAATGTGCCAGCTATTAGTACCCAGCAGAGAGCACGTTTGCAGCTATTCAGCAAAACTATCACATGTCCTCAGCCAGGAAAGAGGGATCAGCTGCTGAACACTGGAGCTGATGAGGAGCAGAGCTATTAAAGCAAGAAAAAAAACTCCAAGAAAAAAACACCAAAACCAAAAACCAAACCAAAAAAAAAAAAAAAAAAAGAAAAAAGAAGGAAAAAAGAAAACAAACCCCACAACCCAGAATGGGGATTGATTTGGATTATTATTTTTTTAACCTAGTGGATGACATTTATAACTGGAAAGTATGAGTCAGTGTGGCAGCATGGGGTCTTTATGATGTTTTCATCTTGCTTCTTCTTCCTCCTTGGCTAGGACCATTCTGTCCTGTTGATTTGTAAGTTCAGGTTCCTCGTAGTATTTAGGAGATGGGCATGCATGTGTGTTTGTGTGTGCATCTAAATGACCTTAGATTACTGAAGTGGAAGTAAAGAGCTAAACTACTCAACTGAGAAAATTTTTACAGAGTAGTGAGAATACTTGACAGTGCTGGGACCTTTTAGATAAATTATTGCTGCCAAAGTGTCATTGATGCCAAATGTGGCAGTGACGTGAATGCGGGAGGCAACCACCCACTTGCTAGTGAGGAAAAAATGGACACAGTACCCTCTCTGCAACCACTAATCTAGATCCAAACAGCTTTAAAAACAGAGTACTGTTTGTCCTTTTGTAGCACATGAGCAAATAGAATCCATTTGACACAGCGCTTCTCTGTAATACCACATTTCTAGCATGTAACCAAGAAACAAAATTACGCTGCTTACTGCGATGATATTGGAGTCTGGTTACCTCAGAAACCGCACACTCAATTCTAGATTCTAACTCCAGAAAGTTCTCTTTGCATTTCAAGGTCATCCTGGAAGCATTTCCCAGAATAAATACATCAAGGAATGCCTGGTATGGGAAAGTCCTCTTCTGACATAAAGGCGGCATTATTTTATGGCAGCTTCTCCTGTTTTGCAACTCCCTGACGTAAGATTCATGTTGTGACAAGCAAATTCTTGCTAGCAGAGTAATTCCCAAGACCCATGCAAGGCCATGTTAGCTGGCCACAGTTGCCTGGGCTGGCGCAGCAGCTGGGCCTCCCTCCAGCTTACTGAGGACACAGGGAGGTGTGAAGGGCCTGGAGAGCCTTTGCCTTCCCTTTCCCACAGCTGATATGGGTCATGCTTAGCGCAGCTGAAAATTGAGCCCTCAGGCAGGAGCTATAATGAATTCACTAGATTAGGCAATGAAAGCCAGTGTGAACAAAACAACCAGCTGGCTCAAGAATATTTTGCGCTAGCACAAAAATGGCATGAGAGGGGAGGAAGCAGGCTTCAAAACTGTCCCTTTCGTTCCTCTGAAGATCATGCCAGTCTTTTATTTTATACATTTTTCTGTAGCCTACATATAGCTGTGAAAATGAAAAGAAATATAGGTATTTTCATCATCTATGTACTGTTAAAGTAATTAAAATAGTAGATTGTGCCTTCATGTAAGAATGTGATGCAGCTTGGTAAAAATATTGTTCATGGAGGAATTCTACTTGAAATTCTGGGATGTCACTTTTTTCTTTTCTTTCATAATGAGTATTGGAATCCAACTCCATTGTTCAGTGCCATGTAGTTATCTTTTAATTCTGAACAATTAAAAGTATTTATAAGTATTTATAATAATTATTTCTAAAGAATCTAAAATAATAAAATAATATACTTAGGGGAATACAATTCCAGAATCAGAAATTGAAAAGGTGTTTTACTTTTGTTACCAGGAGTAGAACAGTGTTTTCAGCATGGACTAGCATGACAGATTAGACGAGATTCCAGCTTACTTCTTTGCTTTTGTCCTGTGTCTAGGGTTGTGTCGAAACCTTGTGATTCAAAATGTTGTTTTTCTTTTTTCTGAGAGGTGACTTTTTATATGTGAGCCAATCCACCCACACTTTTCCTGTGATTATTCTCAAGTAGTAGGAAGAAAATTCCATACAATGTGCATACCCAATAGCATCACAAGCTTAGTTTTACTTGATTAATAGTTTGCCTTCCTTTCCAGTTCCAAAGAAAGGTGTATTCCCATGAGATGCTTTTGGAAAATGTATTACTCTACTGGAGGAACCTCTTTTATGGATGCAACTCTTACCACAAAAAAGATGTTGGCAAAAACAGCTTCACATTTGGCATTTGAAGGAGTGAAAGGCAACACTTAGGAATTCCCGCATGGCATTGCCCTTACAATGTCCTAAGGAAATCCACCATAAATACAGTATGTGCTGAGAACAGGCTGGGGTATCTAAATATGGATTGCTTTTGGCTTCAGCTACTTAGAAATCCCCAGAACAGGTGCCAGATTAAGTCACCCTACTAGCTGCTTTCCATGGCTGATGGTCAGCAATAGTTAACGGAGAGGAATTTGGATAGCACATCTCGCAATTCAAGAGCACTGCTCAAACATACCAATGCATTCTTACCTCAGAAAACCTCAAGTGTAAAGCAGTTTTGCTTTTCTTTTACATGGAAATGGTTTACAGCTTGTAAGGAAAACATATTAGCCTTTCGTATCAATGTTAATTTATGTTCCATTTCCCATCTATTTGTAACTCAAGCATTCTAAATTGGAACTATTAGATGCAAATATATTATAATCTGACAGAAGGCAAAATATTCCATAAATCTGATTTAGAAAAGGGAAATATTCATTCATATATATCTGACTAATGGCTCTACAGTTGCAATTTCAGAAGCATTTTTTCAAAGAACTGCTGACAATCCATGTTGAACTTTGAGGATTAGTATGGTTAGCCATAATTTTGTTACCATTTGAATCCTAGTTTGTTGTCAGCCTGTTGCTTACTGCCTTCTCTGTTTCTAAGAACACTGGCATAAACAGAGAATTTTTGTTTCTTGAAAGCTTTTTGATGTCCTTTTCATTTCCCACCTGCAATTATAACTCTTTCTGGGTGACATCACCCATTAGATACAGTGAAAAGAATTCTGATAAATGTCTGAATAAAGAATTATTGACATCAAGCAGAAAATAGCCAGCTGGAACTGACGAACTCTCAAAAAGCCTGTTTGCATGCAAGAATCACAAATAAGAACAATTACAATCAGGGAAATACAGAAAATAATCTGTGCAAATATTCAATGCCAAGTCAATGCCCAGAACTGAAAAACGCGTGAAAGTGGTTGCTAATGCAAAGTTAAATATTTAACCTGGTTAGCTAGAGAATGCTCACAAGCATGAACACAGCAACAGTGATATATCATTATAATTTATTTCAGTAAACAATGGATTAGCATTGGCTTTTTCTTTTTCTTCCACATTTAATTAAATCCAGACATGATGTTCTTTTAAGAGTATCCTCCTGTATAGATGAATTTCATTCTCCAGTGAAACACACAGTAAGTGCATGGTAGGCCCATATTCCTATTGACTTGTTATTTTGCCTTTTTGCATAGTCTTCAATTATTAGTTGCATTACATCTAAGTCCAAACTTTGAAAAAGTATAAAACAGTATAACTCTCTGAATGTGAGTGGAACTACATTTAAACTCTCCCAGTCAGGAATATATTATTTTTCTGAAACAAGTGTTGGTATATAGTACTGCCTCTTCTTTTTTTTTTTTTTTTTTTTTTGATGTCTAATCTGTAGTTATACTGATATTAAGCACAGACTTTATTCATATTTACTACAGGTACACAGAATTATGGATTACAACCCACTTCCTTCTTTTCAGCATGAAATATATTTCAAAAATAATTAAAAAGCAGTTGACCTTTGTCTGCTCCGTTTGAGTGCTTCACAATATTCACAGTATAAAACTGATGACAGGGAGCATATAGCATATAGCAGTAATACTACCTTTGGGCTCTTCTTTTAAGGAATTGGAACAGCAGAAGCTGTAGAGAGGAATTTCTGTCAGTTTACATTTTTGGCAGAGTGGACAGTAGAGTTATCTATAAAAAGTTACTGCACTCCACAACATGTTGAAAGAATATGTCACATAGACATTCAGTAATAACTCCTAAAAGAACAACAACAGAGATACAGAATCTTACAGTTGCAGCTAGTTTGTGTCCACAATCACAAAAGTATTTCCCATAGTATCATACAAGTATTGTTTACTAATAAGTGTGGATAATGTGAGGGCTTTCCATTGTATTTTGAACTTACACAGCTTAGCACTTCATAGTAGAGATGATCCAAATGCATTCTCTGGTTCAAAAGTAATTCCCTCCTGGAACAACTTAATAGGCATTCCTCCCTCAAACCTAGTTATTTCTACTTACATTTAAACCTAGTTGTACCTAGAAACCTCTTTCATATGCAGGTTATATCTGCTCTAGGTCCGTCAGAGCTACTGTGGGTTTATAATATTGCAAAAGCCAAAGGAAAACAGGCACTGCATGTCCTCTCATTCCCAGAGGTCTTTGACTCTCCCTGTTTGGAATGGCACTTTTGGGAAACCCATGACATCTGAAGAAGCAACCAAACCAGATTTGGTTTAAAGCAGACTTTTTGAGAGTTCAGGTAGACAGTGTATCTAAGGGAGGTGATGAAAACCACTGCAAAGCCTCAGTGCTCTGATGGTCTTGAACACAAAAAGAGATGACAATCAGAAAATGGTTTTAGAAATTCTTTTTGATTCTGACAGATATGTTTTGCATATGACCCTTTAACAAAAATCAGCAAGAGAGTATTTGCCTTTCTTGATCTTTGAATCAGCATCTTCTGGCTGCATAAGACACTGACAAATACATTTTTTGTCCTAAACAAATTCTATCAAAACTTTAACAAATGACTTTTTACATGGATCATCATTTATGCGACATTTACAGTTCCTGGCAAACGCAGGTACAGACATGCCTGAGAGTGCCATTTTTTTCACTCTGAGAGAGTGAACCTCAGAATGATTCTTTTACTAAAGAAGACATGGGTTTGTTGCATGACAGACATTTACAGCATACATCTTATTTAAAATCATACAGGTAGTCATTAGAGGGAACGCTGTGACCTCTTTGACTGCAGTCATCAGTAAAGGGATGTCATTTAGCTTCAGTTTGCTTCATATTGTCCAGATGACACGGTTCCTCACTTTTGTTCATGCTGGGTTGAGATCATTGTTTGGGTGAGAGGTAATTACCTGAAGCTCATCTGAGAGATGCTGGCAGACTGTCTGAGACTGAAGGAGCAATTTCCTTCCTTTTAGCCAAGCTTGCAGACTGAGAGTATCTTTTTTGGGTCTTTAGGTGCATCTTAATGCTTTGGCAGCAATAATAGCCTGGGAATTTTTCTGTTTTATTTTCTTATTGACAAACATATGTCCAAATGCAGGTTTTCCAATGTTTTGCCTACCCAGAGTAAGCAATTGCAGAGACCAGATTTTAAAAATATTGGAAACCTCATCAAGGGCACAATACATTTTGCTTTCTACTCCATGTTCTTTATGCATTGCTGCTTAATAGCTACCCACACTTCCACTTTTATTCTGCATGTAAATTAATGACTGACTTTTTAGTTCACTTCATCTGAAGGACAGTCTCTTACAAGGCACCAAGTAAGATCACAAGAGAAATATGTGCCCATGTTCCTCACATTTGGAGTTCTGGATGGCTGAACTCCTACCCTGGTGTTACCTTTATTTTTTGGCCTAGTGTGCTGGTTATCAGTAAATGCTACTGATATAAGTTATAATTACTTAGGATTTTATTTGGAGGAAACTTGTCCAGATTTTGGTGTTTGAGAGGCATTTATTTCAAATTGTATCAACTTGATTTAGTCAGTAACAAGCGGTTTTGAATATGCATGTGATTGTATGCATTCATCTGGATTATTTGGTACAGGTACTTCATATAAATTGATCAAATAATTACATAAATTGTGTAGCTGTTTCAGATATTAAAAGCCAGAGTTTATTAGAAAATGCCCATATAATGGCTGGTATAGAGACTGAGGCATGACTGTCGTTTATCAGACACATTCATCCGAAGGTGTCACTTTAATAATCTGTGCTATTAGAGCAGATAATGTTACTTCATTTCCCAACACTGGGGAATGAAGCTATTTCACAAGTTGATGCAAACACATGAAGTTGACTATAATAGCTTATTTGGTTCAGTTCCTCACTGTTATGCAATGGTACACAGCTGCTTTACCTTATCAGTGTGCTTTTTTTTTTTTTTCAGTTTACTGCCAAGGGTGTGTTATAATATCTGTATTAGTATTTCTGAACATAATACATATCTATCATAAATGTTCCAGTAATACATTCAGAAAACAAGTAGCACAGCTTCTCCGTTTTTGCAGACTATCACTCCCTGGTGCTCCTATGGCAAAGTGAGGACTGAGTAATTGCTTTTCCACTGAGAAACTGTCTAAGAACTCATTTCTTGTAACAATTTCAGTTAAAGTACCCCTTAAGAGCTGAAAGGAGACGATGGCAGTATGAATGAAGGCAGGTGTTACCAAAGAGGTCTGTTCCAAAGATGACCCTATTCAATAGTGGACTTCTCTCTGGTTTCACAGTGTTTTCTGGGATTTTACATCAGACCTTCAGTGTAAATTTTTTTCTCACTGTAATTTAAGAGAGAGAGGAGGCAAGACAGGTATTTCAAATATATTTTTTTTTATTAGAAGGCCTTTTATCTAGTGTCTTCATTTTAAGCATCTATTAGTCAGGTATTGTCTTTCACTATTGTATAAACCCCGTAGGACTGACACTTTTGTTGCTTTGGTTTCTATGGAAAGACAGAAGTTTCCTATTAAAAGAAACAAATGTATGGTAGGGTATAAATCATGAAGGCTGTTCTCAGTTGAGTGTCAGTCTGTAAAGATAGCCAGATAACCAAAATTTTACAGTTGAGGTCGTGTTTAGATAAACATCTATGAAAGCAAGCTTTCTTATCAGATTCCAGCACTTCCACTTGGCATCTCAGCTGGAAATACCAGAAGAAAAGCTTTTCTGTTAGACCGCAGTCATTTCCAGTCCTAGTCCCTGGTGGAAATCAGAAGTGCCAAATTACTTTTTCTCATGAAGGGTTCAGTGTAAGTTCAGGTCCAAACGTGTTAAGGTTTCTTTTGTATTTCTTTCTTAAAGCCTGTGTGTGGGCTTGATTTGTGAGTGCTGGGATTTGTTTGTTTTTGTTGTTTGGTTTGTTTTTTGTTTGTGTATTTTGGGGGGAGAATTGATTTTTTTTGTTTGGTTTGGTTTGGTTTTCCTTTCGGTTGCTTTTGTTGTTGTTGGATGGTTTTTTAACCCTAATTAAATCAGGAGAGTATTCACTTCTAATTGCTATCTCAGGATGTTATCCCAGCCAATGGTTCTGAAAAGTGTTGCTGAATTTGCACATATTAATTGTTAGGGTTTTTGTAAAGGAGAAAGGAAGTGGTTAAGATATTGGATGGAACTTCCCTCAAATTAATTCCCAAGTCTAACACTTTTCCACAAAGTGTATTCTGTTCCTGACTGAGGAGACTTGAGCAGCATTTGTTTAGATCCCCTAAGAATACCTTAATAACTGCACTTCAGCACAGTCTGGGAGTGGGAAGGAGAAGAGTCTTTTTGGCCCATTTAGATGATATTTTTTCACTTTGAATAAAAACAATACAAATTACATGAAGAAGTTTAATATATATCTCTTTATATTCCGACAAGCGATTAAGCTGAAAGACAGTTTTATTCTCAGTGTTTACCTCAATTAATATTTGAATGAGTTCATACGAAGTAGAGCAGTTTCTGTTGGAGTGGTAGACCAGATCCTCTGCTGCAAAATGTGTTAAAACTAAATACCAGACCATGCTTACAGAAAGTGTGAGTTCAAGATCTCTAAAGCAGATGAGGAATGTGAGCTGAAGACTTTCAAAACCTTCCTGAGTGCTCTAATGGCAACAGGAAAGATGGCACCAGCACACCTTCCAGCAATTTTTCTTTGTGTACCATGAGTGGTCTGGTAGTAGAGTTCTGAAATTCCCAAATCATGAGGCAGTGTTTAATTGGATGTTTAGCTGAGTGGATGTTTATTTCACACAGGCATGGTTTGAGTAGTCTTGCATATGCGCATAAACAGATATTTGAGGTCAAATTTGGGCTGATCTTAGTTAATTCTCCTCTTTAGTCAATGAAGGCACCACCAGAAGGTCATTCATCCTACTTACCTTAGGTTCACACCTTATCATATTGTGAGTGGTCCACTGAAGGTTTCTATTTCTCTTCACAGTAGGAACCTAGACATACAGCTTGGATTACATTAAGGGTAACTGGTAGCAATTCTGCTATTGAATACTCAGGAAGTGTAACTTGTAGAAATGGATACATAAAAAAAATTCAGACATCTCTACTGTTTGATTATAGTTTATGGCATCTTTGAAAATTAAAACTTTTAATGTCAACAACAAAATAGGAAGCATATGCTGCAATCTTTTTGGTGAGGTAGCTGTGGGGTATCTACTCTCCCTAGAATTGAAGTCAGCTATTTACGTGCTTTTATAAGGTAAATAACAGTCCTTATTTTTCTTTGGAAAGTGATTTAGCATAAAAATGCCATGTAACAGTAAAAATAATTCAGGATATTGCCTTTAAAATCTTTGATAAAGTTCATTTATTTGTTTTTTATGTTTCGGTTTCTTTCTTGCACAAACATCCAAAACAATGTGCTTTGTCAGCTTGATATAGGTGTGCAGATGGATTGGCTGATAGCAGGATTCTTTTAATAACATTTTCAGCTTTGCTTCCAAACTAAAAATGCTGATTACTTTTGAAAATAACATGAACGTTGAAACATCTGTAATTTTAAAATCAATTTTTCTTTTAAGGTTTAAATTAAAGAATTAGTAAATCCCTCAGTTCTTCATTTTTATTAATTCCCATTCATTCTTAGTTCAGGATTAATCTGAAAACTGGAGCACAGCAGAACTTTCTGTTCTCATATACAGGTGGTAGGCCACAGCTCTCCCTTATGGCTGATCTATGGAAACAAGCTCCTGTTGGCAGAATCCTAAGACTATATTGGAATACTGTGTTATTAATATTGTAATATATAACCATAGGCAATCATATGCAGCATAAGGCAGGGACAGAAATGTTTGTAGGACAGGTAACATCTTGAGCTGCCAAGTTGGATCTGATCTTTAAACCATTCTGATTTAATTCTGATGTTTATGCTTGAAAAAAAAAAGATTACCTCATTCCATGGAGAAGTACTACAGTTCTTGAGTAAAATGAACCAAGATTTTCCTGCTGCTTGAAACAGGAGAGCTGCTGTTGAGCATTACTGGAAGGTCATCTAAGGTAACACAGCTACTTTAGTGCAATGTAACATCTTTGCCTAGAAAGCAAGAGTATAGGCTCACCTTCTGCCTGAAATTATCTTATTTTGCCGTGTGTATTTTCTTGAATTCAGAAAAATGTGTGGACAGTACTTGGGAGCTGTCTCTACTGTGGAACAGTATAGAAATCGGATACAATCCAGCAACTAAAGTCACTTAACCAGTTCTCATGGCATTTCTTATTTCTTCCTGTGGGTTTCAGCTTCTTGACTAAGGAAGACAAGTCTTTGGATATCAATATCATCAGAAGCTGTGTTCAGCCTCGGCTGTGCTTATAGTCCTTGACCTCAAGTGTGAGCTGGGGAAGGGACAGGTTCCTTCAAGTCCCTAACAATCCATTTGGCCCACTCAAAAGCTTATTAATTTTAACAGCAGTTGAATACCTGTGTGGAATAAATGAACTTCAGAGAAGGCCAGGGAAATAGAGCTGAGCCACACATCTGTTCAGATCACAGCGTCAATGAAGTTTGTGAAATGATGCATTTTTCATGTAGGAAATCCCAATTCTTTATTTCGTCCTGCATAAAGTATGCTTTTTTGTTTCTCCAGAAGTCTATTAATTTATATTTATGCTTCATGATGTGTTTTCTGTTGCTAAAGTTATAGCCTGCTGCACAACATGCACATCAGGTGTTTCTTCTTTTTTAGGCTTTCAAACAACCATAGCATGGCACTAGCTATTTAGCAAGACACAGAACATACCACCCATTGCAAATTCTTCTTCAAAGCAGCAGTTGAATTATCACAAACTTTAAGTGGGCGTCATGTATTCATTTGAACATTTTCTGCTGCTGCTTATGACTAGTTTAGCTGCAATCTGCTACACATGACAGGATTGTTGGACCTATACAGAGCTTTATAGAAGTGACAGATGTGTCAGGTATCTCTGCATAAATTCATGCAACACACTGCAGGCCATCAATTTTAAGTGTCTGGGGGCAAAGACATACAAATCTCTCTCTCTTTCACTGTCCGCAATCTCACCCACCACCACCTCTAGACAAACACAGTAAATTGGCACCCTCTAAAACCTACCTCATCATCATGAGTCATGTTTCAGCTTATTGTCCTTTTTCTCTGTTGTCTATTATTCAGGTGAGATATTTGCTTAAAATATACCCAGGATACTCTGGTCATAAATGAGATTTCTCTTTTATTTTTTTTTTTCATTTACATCAGAAGACTGAACCTGGTAAAATGGAAGCATTTACAGTGCTTGCTTCTCCACACACCCCTGCTGCAGTCTCCCCAGCCTGAGAGACTTCAAGCATAACCCTTCTGAGTGTGCTGGAATAACTTTGTTAAACTATTTCCTTTGCAAGAATAAGATGAAAATAACAGTATCATTCTCTGATATTATCTATACAAGTTTTAAATTCAGATTTTTTTTCGGAAGTTCCTGTGATAGCTCACAACTACCACTTTTTTCCTTTTTTTCTGGATAAGCACCATTTGCAGCAAAAGATCGTTACTGTTGCTCCCTGAATTCATACTAAATCAGGCCATATGCTATTTCTAGTTCTGGAAAATATGATCTTTTTCTCTTGCCTTCTGCTCAGAAATTACTTTGTATGTTTGTTTGTTTTTTTTTATTTTATTTAATTTTTTTCCAGAGCACATTAACATATTATGTTGTTTTGTGGATGCATACAGTGGTAATTTCCAAGACCACGTAGGAAAAAAAAGGTAGGTGTGTACTGTTTGTTTGGATGGTTTATCCAGTCATTGCACAGTGAAGGCTGAACTCATTCATGAATAGTGCTTCACTTTGTATCAGTTACCACTGTGATCACCCTGGACAAGTTGCTTCACACACAGAACTGTAAAGGAATATTTAATCTCTTACCTCACTGAGAGCATTTCCTAAAGCATTGTGTTATATTAAAAAAGTGTGGCTTTTTTTTGTTGTTGTGTGTGGGGAATTTTGGTTTCTTTGGTTTTGGGGGTTTATATTGGGAGGGTTTTTTGATTTTTTTTTTTTTTTGTTTGTTTTTTGTTTTTTGTTTGTTTTTTTCCCCCTCCTGACCTACATTTCATATGGCATATGTCGGGACAGCTTAAGCATTTTATAATAATAGTTCTGTATAAACTTTCTCTTTCAAACACCTTTTTCTACAGCCTATGGTTGCTATGTATGAAAATCTGTTCACTGTATCATTGAAGACATGTCAAATATTGAATGTCATGCAAGGCAGCAGAGGTAATCCGAGGACATACGGCTTAAAGTTGGACTGTGACTAGAGTGCACTAGGCTCTAGAGTAAGGTAGCCAATCTTTCTAATATCTCCAAACAACATAGCACAAACGGCCTTACTATCCCCCCTCTCTTTGTTGTCACTGAGTCAGGCTGTAGTTGTGAGAGATGATAGGAAGGGTGGTTGACAAATTGCAGAAACCGCTGTAAAAACTGAGATGAAAGGGCTGATGGCCACGTTTCAAAGACAGCAATTATCTGTATGAAATCCATCACTTGGTATTCTCACTCTTCATGTCAAATCATGCCTTAAAAATTGTTCCTTTTCCTTCTTGGCTAGTGTAACGTGCAGTATACAGTTTCCAACCACCAACAGGTTGCTAATTAGGAAGCCTACTTGATAAAGAAAAACTATTAACAACTTGAATCTCACTTTGAAATGTTAAAGGTACAATCTTTGGAGCTATCTTTTTATAGTCTCACATTTTTTTTCCCAGGTTATTGACTACTTAGTTTAATATTATGTTTATATTTTTATTATTAATATATTTTCCCATGAATATTATTTTAGAAAATACCAGTGGAAATGGCTTGGATGCAGTAACTGAATGACAAGTTGACAGGTTGTTTTTCAGCTGTAGGTGAAATGTCCCTGTTGTCACACATACTGTTTGACATTCTGAAAATTATCTTTTGAAATTAATATTTTCCAACAGGAAAAGGCAAAAAGTAATATCATATCCTAAATCTTTTACTTTAACCAGAACAAAGGAGTGTCACATTAAAAATGTAATTGAGAGAGCTCTTTTATTACCCTCGATCAAGAAGACCCTGGGCCCACAATACCACTCAGCTTCTGTTTGTGTCAGAGTAATCCAGTCTCCTCCTGTAAGGGAGACACACCACACATATTCTGTCTCAGACTCTTTCTGAGTGTGACCATATTCCTTTTGTAATTTAGCCAATTCAGTAGGAGTATAAGGTATTTCTTTGGTAATTATGCAAGGGAAAACTTCATCTGTTTCTTCATATTGATATTCTGTTTTAAATAATGGCTGTAATTTTTTCATATCCAATTGGTCTAAATGTTTTTTGGCCTCTTTTAAATCTTGTTGAGGGCATAAAGGTTCATTATGTCTCTAGAATCCATCATTTCTAAGTACTCAATGGCAGCCATTCTGAGCCTTTCAGAGTAAAGCTGCTCCTCTTTTAGTTGTAGCACTCTTGTAGCACTTCTACTAAATCTTGCAGAGAATGTAAAGTCTCTGCATTTTTGCTGTTCCATTGTGATTTTTCTGTTATAGAAACAGTCAAGGCCACTTCCAGCACAGGATAGATTTACCTTTTTTCTGGTTGCAGCTATTGTCCGGCTTGCAATCTAGTTATGCAGTCCACTATTGCCAGCTTTTTATCCCAGTTTTCTTGTGCACACGTCATCCTTGGGGGAGCAAAGCAACTATCAAATTTTTTGAGGAAGGACAAAAAAGCATTTCAACCTAGTACAGAAATTTCCCCCCAAATTTCCAAGCCTACACAAGCAGCACAATCCCTCGAGACAAAGCTGTGACAAAAGTTCTAAAGAACTCCCACCAAGGAAGAGGGAAACCATACAACAACAACAGACTCCTCAGAGGAAGAAGGAACCATACTATTAACAAAGGCACTTTGGGTCAGAGAACTGACATCAGAACTGTGCTAACTGTTCTGTAGGTTCTGATGATGTCCCGTTGGTCCTCTTCTTCTGGTCTTCTCAGTCATTGCAGTCTGAATCTGTTGAGTGCTGGAGGGAAAGGTTACACCAAACTCCCATTTCACCAGGTTTATATTGTGCAGAGGTTAGGCAGAAATGCACCCTGTGCCTCCCCTGAATGATGTAATACTGGATCATGGGACATTTCATGAGTCTTTGACACCTTCTAAGATGTTGCAGCTGTCTCTTACTTTAGCACAACTGAATCCATCATAGCCCATTATGGTCCATCATTGGAGTTGAATAGCTCAGGTTATGTGTGAATGTCTTCAATGCTCCCTGTAGGGGTTTTCATAGCTAAGTCATCATGTAAGGGAGGACATTGGCATGATAAGAGAGACTATCTCAGCTCCCAGGGTTTGCCTCTTATTAGCCTCTTCCCTTATCTGTAAATCCAGTTTGTATTTTCATGTGTGCAGGCCCTTCTGCACATGGGAGGCCATTCAGTGCATCACTAGCAAAGCAGCCATCCAAGCACTTGAGCCACCAGACCAGTCCCTAACAGCACCTGGGAAGTTACTGCAGGTGGTCGATTTTAGCAGTTCCATCTCTTACACGTGTGGATACCTCAGACAGTTGGACAGTATCTTATCTCAAGATCCTTTTGTAGTCCAAATTAGGAGGCATATTCAGGAAGGAGTGGGCTTCGGTATGTGAGCAGCTATTTCTTTGCACTTTACTACAGTGGACAACACTCTTTTGATGATCTTAACAATGTTTAAGCCATTAACCTTTTCAGTCTCTGACATCAAGAGAGAAAAACAGCTCTCATTCCTTGCTCTGTTCCCTAGAGACTAGTGACCCACATTTCACTTCTATCCTTCTCGCTAAGGGGCAGGGCAGTAGAAGTTATAAAAGAAGAAAGTTGTCTGTTAGGAGCAAAAGACAGTCCAGGACATATTAAGGGGATAATAAAGGTAATAAATTATGGGAAAATGATCTTAGAGTTCCATTAAGAGAAACAAGTCCATTTTGGTATTATTTTTTTAAATGTTTCTCTGTACTGGATTATCATTGTCTGCCAATTTTTGTCAAAATCGTGCTTTCTGGTGAAAATTATTTCAGTGTTAATTTGCTGTGTGTGTTTTGGTTTTTTTTTTCATAGTGTATTTGGTAAACTCATATGCAAAAACATTCCTCTTATTCAAGAACACCACCTCATGTAAAATGCAAACTGTCATGTTATGAGGTGTAAAGAAAACACGAAATGCAAAACACTGTGATGTTATTAAAAAAAATTAAATAGTTACATCTCATCTACTTTCACTATAATTTCAGCCATGTGATTCTTATATTGACTGATTATTTCTGTAGAAATGCTATGTATCATTAAGCAGCTGCAATGACTGAAGTGAGTCGTTTCAGTGGTGGACATTGATCATCCATTTGTATATAGAAAAAATGATTTGGCAATAATTTTGTTTCAGATATACATATCAGAGAAAATTATTATGCTTTGGGGACTTTGTGTTACTTATTCTTTCCAGAAAAATAAGAAAATTATTTTGAAAAACTATCAGCTAACTGTGGGATGCACATCTGTGTGTGCATCAGATTCTGTTGATAGAAGCTACTAGGCAAAACAGAAATTCTGAATTTTCATTCTAATGAGTTATCTGCATTCATTAATGATCAGAAACATATTTTATGAGAAATCACTTTCTGATGTTGGAACCTTAGACCATAATGTTTGAATCAAACCACAGAACTTAAACATACAAGAACTTATATAGTTACTCATATGCCAGATCCTTACTGATACTGATGTATTCAGAACTTGCACTGGCCTCCGGAGGAGTCATTTTATGGCTCAGCACTTCCAAAACTGGCACTATAGAAAAGTGAGTGGAAAAACCAAATGTAAGTAATTCTGTCTGAAAGGCAAGGGTATTTCAAACCCAAACACTTTATTTTATGTATCAGTCATTGTAAATGATGTTAACCTCTGTATTTTGGAGGCAGTTGCACATTACACAAAATGTGTGCCATTACTAAATTAGCTAGTTTGAGCAATTATACTTTTTAAAAGAGTTAACCCTGTGAACACTTGTTGAAAAGCCAGCCTGAAGCCCTTGCAACACACTCCTTGGGCCTAATGAGCTATGGCTGCACAAGGACCTACTGTCATTTGGATATGTAGTTCCACCATAATCAGTGAACAACCCAGAGAAACAGTATTCATTAATATGGGCATGGGTTTATTGTTTGTTCCTAAATAATGATGGGTCAATACTGTAAGGGGAGGGGGGGAACCCTGTAAACAGATAAAGAAATAACACGCTCATTAAAACAAAAAGTGGTTTAAATACAAGCAATTCTATTGAATTCATCAGAATTGTTATCCCAAAACTCTGTTCTTCAAAGCTGCATGAAAATTTTGTCTGTAGAATTCTCATTAACTTTGATGTGAACATTTCTAATGGTGATTATTACTGTTTTCCTTTAGTTTAAATGTTTCACCTAATTTTTTTTAGCAGAAGTGTTACTTTCTCTTAAATGTACTTCTCTGGTAAGGTCATACACTAACCTTCTATTCAGCAAATGTTAAAGATAACTACAGGCAGCACAGATCATTAGAAGCAATAGTAGACACAGAACAGCTTCAATGCTCTAGCTGATTTGACATTTGAGAGATCTGAAAGGGTGGTGGTGATATGGAAAAGTAGCACTAAGACAACAAGTTTTACCCAAGGGTATAGTTGAGACCATGGTGTAAGTAGCAGCTGTTACTTCAACTTGCTTGAAGTGTCATTATGTCATTCTTGTACGTGCTAAACTGCAGAGGTCAATCGGTTATAGCTTCTCTGTTCTAGGAAAGTCCCATAGTAAAGAATGGTCAAAGGGGTAAAAAATGTGGGAAGCACATGCTATCTTTGCAGGTAAGGTCCAAATAAAATTCCTTTTATTTTACTTTTAAAATGCTACTTCTATCTTGCTATTTAGAAACAGGCATGTACCCTCACACATATATTTGCATGTGTATGGATATATATGCCCTTTTGAACAGAAAAGAAATTCAGTCATATGTCTGTGCAGCTCCTGTATTATGTAATTTGCCCCAGGTTGTTAGGGTGATTTTGCACTCTATGAATCTGAAAGTTGAAAGCGTACTTAAATCTAATCATTTGGACTGGGATTCTACTTACTCTTCATTTATTTCTAGATTCAGACCCAAAATTTTACTCCATGGTCACTGATCATTTCTGGAGGACAGCTGACGCCTCCTGCCTTCATCTGTCTCCTAGGTCAGAAGAGTCTCTCAACAGGTGCCCAAATGTCTGTATAAAATACAAGTACATGACTAACAGGCTGAATTCACATTTTAGATGACTAAAATTAGTGACATGAATCCTATCCATCTAGGTTCACTCTCTCTACAACAAGCATTATTCTCATAAGATCCCAGAACTTCAAAGCACAGCCATGCAAAGTTCTTTTCCTGAGTTTTTTTGCTAAATTGGAAGTGAAATTTAAATATTTGACTGAAGTTTGAATGTCTTCAGCATTGAGTATGCATTTTCAATAAGTACAAGTAAATTTTTGAAAACATCAGAAGATCACACCTTCCTCTAAAAA
The DNA here is from genome assembly GCA_013396735.1 of Grallaria varia. Classification (NCBI taxonomy): domain Eukaryota; kingdom Metazoa; phylum Chordata; class Aves; order Passeriformes; family Formicariidae; genus Grallaria; species Grallaria varia. The sequence continues at coordinate 81,217 of VWZG01012144.1, forward strand.
TATTTATTCCATCTTCAACACATTCTTGTAAAGTGTTGCCTTAAATGCATATTATATCGATTTTAGCCCAGCTTTCTAACACTTGAGAATAAGGACTTGCAGCTAATGACCCTTTGTACCAAATTTTTGAAATATTGTTTAATATTGTTTAATATTTCTCAATTATTTCAATATATAGAGATTTTTTAACAAGGCATCATCACTGTCATATGAGGTATGAGATGAACCTAGAAGAATATAACGGGCACATTCTTTGATATACCTCAGCTAAAATTACCCAAAGAAGACTCAGAAGACTTGAAACCAGTCCAAGCAGAACAGAGGACAATGATAAAAACAAAAGTGGGGAAGAAAGGGTGGTCTTTTTGAGACCACCAGCTCAAATCCAGGAGGTGTGCCTGAGGGAGGTGCAAAGGGACTGACAATTTTCAGGCTGGAAATATCCCATGAAGTAATGGTTAGATATTATAATTAACTATTGTTATACAAATGTAAAAAACTTACTGTTGGTGTGTGCAATGCACAATATGTATATTGTGCACCTAAGGCCTAAATTAAAGAGCTGCTCTTTACCTTTCCATGCTAAAATTGTCCAGAGAGTTCCTTCTCAGTTTTTAAGCAACAGAAGCAACGGAGACTATTATAAAAAATACATTCAGCTGAGAGCAAAGACAATGAGACTAGATATAATTGTCTTGGCTCAGAGCCTAAAACCTTGATTTTAAATTGGTAATTAGCTTTTTGGCCTCAAGAATTTTATATTTCTGGAAATAAAATAAAACCAACAGAATGATTTTCTTTATTTAAAAGTTTCAGTCTCTTATATGATTATAATGCTTCACAGTCTATAACAAAATTGCCACCTGTGCAGAAAAGACTTATTATGAAGGGCATGTGAAAAAAAAGAAATATATTACTATTAATTTGATATTGTCTCCACCAGTGCTTCTTGAATGTTAGGGTTAAATAAGTTAGGTATGGTTATTCACTTTATCTGTTCACACTTTTGGGAAGAGATGAGATATTTAAAAGCTCAGTACTGTCTATGCAGAAACTGACATGAAGATTTTTTTAAATTAAAGACTACTGTTGATGAATAATCTTTTTTCCTTATTTTATTTCTCTACAAAAGAAAGACTAACACACAAACACTAACCTGATTGATTTTTTGCACATGACTAAGAAAATCTTAGCTTGGAAGCTTGGAGAAATATTGTATGACATTTACATAAAGTCTGCTTCTATTCCAAAACAGTAATAGCTTTTCTGGCTTTTCACCTCCAGTCTTGATTAAAGGTAAAGTAGAGACATGTTTGAATAGAGGGCATCCTTCATGTTTCTTTTTCTCAAGAGTAAGCTGACTAACTCCACCTGCATTCTTTGGCAACCCTTCGGGACAACATTCCTGGTGTGAACATACAGGAGATGATCATGCAGTAGGGCTTTTGAACATGATAACTTGCACTGCTTAAAAAAAGATTAGTACAGAATCTTGTTCTTAGCAAACCACAGCAGCAGAGCCGTATGATTTTCATTCACTTTCCCTTTAACAAACTTCTGAATGCTTCTTTTTTCACCATTTTCTTCTGCAGCCAATGGATAAGATGGCAGAATTCCCACTCATTTAAATACTGTATATGAGGATTATGTAAAATAAACTTTTCTTGAGGTCCTGAAGGCTTTTTCTCATGCTGTACCATACCTGACAAGCAACTGCTCTCCAGCTTCTAATTTTGAGCATTTGTTAGAAATTCTTTTACATCAGCTGGCAAGGTGACAATAGAACAATCCTATCTACAATAGAAGGAAATGTTCTCTCTACAAGCATTCTGCAAAAACAAAAGGGAAGTAAGCATTAAAACAAAGAAAATATGCTACAGAGTCCTTGATATGTCTTTCCAGATAATTATTAAAAAACAAGAAATAATATAGTCTTAGGCAAATCACTACAACTTCTTTGGAATTTTCTGTTACATTAACATATGTTTCATAAGAGTTATCCTTCCTTTTCCTGTTGTATGAGTTCATCTACATTGGTTTTCATACTGATACTCAAATTAGCTGCCTTGGTTATTCTCATTACATTTTCCTGCCTAAACTGGTGGGCATCAATGCATAAACCAAATACTCAGGGACATGATAATCCTTTCTTTTCCATCTTATATTTCTTTTTTTATAAAAAGATAAAGTTGATTTTCAGAGGCAACATTCTATTACAGTAAACCTTCATCTCAAGTATAGTTGAATGGGGCAACCATGGTTATTCTTTGATAGGGAGATCCCTTCTGATAGAGATACGTAACAGTATGGTTTTCCCAACTACAAAAACTAAAAATTATGAGTCCGTTCTCGACACATCCAAAATAATAATTAAAGAATGCCAACATCACTATTTTTTGTAATTTCCTCTTGGGTTTTAAGGCTGTAGGTGTGTTCGTAGCACACTTTCAAAGTATTCTTTTCAGGCAGGAATAAATTTTTCCCAAGTTTCTACCAAAAACTGGAATTATGTTTTTCCTCCTCATGTCCAAGAGCTGATGTTTGGGAAAATGCCTTAAAGGGCGAAGGCCTCAGTAAAATTACTGAATGTGGGAACATGTGTATTAGAAAATCATGGAAGATGTAATGGGTTAATTCTATACTACAAAATAAGACTGTGGCACCATGAAAATTTTGCAAAATTTAAATAACAAAAATTAAATATGGCTAGCTGATCTTTAAAAGGAATTGAATGAACATTCACAGCGCCAATGTTTAACTTTTCAATTTAATAAAAACAGTAAGAAAAATGTTTTTCATTTCACTGCCTCTCGCTGTTCATACAGGCTAATTCTCACTCTGCCAGTGGCTCATTTCTTCAATTACAGGATGCACCTTCATTATTGTTGATATATTATATTAAACAGTAAGTGTCTTATGTTAATATATAGAAACTTGTGGTTGCCAGGCATCCTCCTTAAAGGAAAAGATGTGAAATTTCTTTTTAATTAAACAGTTGTCTTCAATATGAATAGTTGTCATAAGCTACTGTCATTACCCAAGGGGTAATGTTTCCAAAGCTCATTATGGAATTACTCAATAAGAAATCCTGCACCAGTATTTACTGAGTAGTATATGGAATACATAAATATAGTCAAATTGCCAAGTAGACAGTTCTCTAGAGTGGCCCCAAAGATACAAATTGTATAACAGTACCAAAGAAACTTTTGGGGAGTTTCTACAGTTTCTGATTGTATTCTGTGCAGAAATGAGACAACCACCTATATAATTTGTACCATCTGCTCTTATCAGTGTGGTACTTATCTCTTCCCCTCAGTGTTTCCATGGTGTTTGTTGCAGACATTTGACTCATCTCATTTACTGGTCTATAATGATTTGTTGAGGAAACTTACTGGACAAATCTTGTCAGGTCTTAGTGAGAACCAGAGGCATAAGTAGAGTGGATAAGGCCTTTTGCTATGAATTCAGAAGCTCACGTTTGAGACAGATGTCCAGTAGTGAGGGAAGCAGTAAGGTCAGTCTTCAAGTGACCAAGTGTGGAAAGGGGATAATCTGAGTTAAGGAAGCCAGTGTAGCTGGAAAGGCCACTGACTTGCCACTCCTGTCTCACTGACTACACAGCAGATACAGGCTCACCATAACCACACCTGGTTACCTGCAAAGTCTTGGGCAAAGTGGACAGATCTCAATGTAATGAGTCTGGTCTTGATCAGCGCCTTTGGAACATTTTAAAAAAATCTTAAATATGTAACATAGAGAAGATTGTACTTAGGGAATTTCAAAGAATATTTTGAGTGAAGGACCCGCAAGGATCATCAAGTCCAACTCTTTTGACTGTGAACTTTTCAGTATGTAGGAATTTTCCCTGTGTCAGTGGTTAAAACAGTAAGCTCATCAAGAATATCCCAGCTTCACATATTTAAGCATGGAAAATAGTAGGAAGGTATTTCACCGCATTTTGGTTTCTCCTGCACAGTTCTTCTTTAGATATTGCAGTAATATAAAATGGAATAATGATCTTACAGGAATATTGTATCATGGAAAAAACCTCAAAGAATCCTTTTTAACAATGTAATTCATTATTTAACCAAAAAAACCTTATTTTATGAGCAGGTGACCAACCTAGTGGATGAGGGAAAGGCTGCGGATGTTTTCTACCTAGACTTCAGTAAAGTCTTTGATACTTTCTCCCACAGCATTCTTCTAGAGAAGCTGGCAGCCCATGGATAAGCGCACTCTTTGCTGGGTTTAAAGCTGGCTGGATGTCAGTGCCCAGAGAATGATGGTGAACGGTGCTGCATCCAGTTGGTGGACAGCCACCTGTGGTGTTCCCCAGGGATCAGTGTTGTAGTCAGCTCTGTTTAATATGTTTATTGATGATGTGGATAAGGGAATTAAATGCACCCTTAGTAAGTTCACAGATGACACAAGTTGGGTGCGAGTGTTAATCTGCTGGATGGTAGGAAGGCTCTGGAGACAAATCTTGACAGGCTATATTCATGGGCTGAGACAAACAACATGAGTTTCAACAAAGCCAAGTTCCAGGTCCTGCACTTGGGTCACAAGAACCCCCTGCAGAGGTACAGGCTGGGAGAAGAGCGGCTGGCAAGATGCTCAGTGGAAAAGGATTTGGGGGTGCTGGTCAACAGCAGCTGAACATGAGCCAGCAGTGTGCCCAGGTGGCCAAGAAGGCCAATGGCATCCTGGCTTGGATTCAGAAATAGTGTGGCCAGCAGGATCAGGGCAGAGATTGCCCCCCTGTACTCAACCCTGATGAGACCACACCTCGAGTGCTGTGTCCAGTTCTGGGTGCCTCACTACAAGAAAGACATAGAGGCGCTGGAGCATGTCCAGAGAAGGGCAACAAAGCTGGTGAAGTCTTCTGAAGACAGGATGAGGCAGCTGGGGGTGTTTAGCCTGGAGAATAGGAGGATCAGGGGGGAACTTATCACTCTTTACAGCCACCTGAAAGGAGGTTTCAGCAAGGTGCAGCTCAGCCTTTTCTCCCAGACAGCTAGAGACAGGTCAAGAGGAAATGGCCTCAAGATGAGCCAGGGGAGGTTCAGGCTGGACATCAGGAAGAATTTCTTTACTGAAAGAGTGGTCAAGCATTGGGGCAGGCTGTCCAGGGACATGGTGGACTCACCATCCCTGGAAATGTTCAGTGCTATGGTTTAGTTGACAAGGTGATGTTCAGTCAAAGTTTGGACTCAATGATCTTGGAAGTCTTTTCTAACCTTAATCATTCCAGGATTCTAATCTGACAGCATCTCCAAAGGTGAATCAGTTCACTCTAAGATTAATACCTAAGATGATCAGGATAAAATGCCCTCTAGAAATGTCATTCTTTTTCTAATGGTTCTTGATGGAACCCAGTTCACTCGGTGAGATTATATGCCTTTTTTCTAACAGGTTAATATTAAATCAGCAAAATAATGACCTAGATAGTTATAAAGATAAGTCTCTGATGTCTTAATAGATTCAATACAGCATTGGCTCCAGAAGGATCCATAAGTTCAGTCTGATGATGGAAAACCAGTCATAATGTAAACCTAAAAAAGATCTCTAGATTATGCAAAATGCTGTAAAACAAACAAAAAACTCTCACCATTTCCTTTGTCTTCAGAAGACTGAAAAATCTTCAGATTGTCTGTTTTATAAAGTTTTAATAATTGATGAGAGTACATTTAAACTGTCCTGATATTTCTGTTAATGTTTTTCTAAGCATTTTACCTGAGAATTGCCCTAATGGACAACAGGGCAGAAAAACATATTTGTCAGGAAACTGTGGATTGTCAAAGAGCTGTTATCGTGACAAAGAAAACCAAACAAAAAGTAGAAGGAAAAAAAAAAAAAAAGAGTAGAATACAAGAATGTCAACTCCTGCTGTACCTTCACCAAGATTATCACTATTAGAAACACTGTTTTGCAACACAGCAATTTGTATTTAAAATTTATAGTGCTTCATCTAAAAGAAATAAAATAATCCATATGCTGGTAAAAAACATATGTGATAACTTCAGAAAGACAAAAACAAAACCACTTTCATGATATAAAGAGTTTTCATTATGTAACAATATAAAGTCATCATGAGGCAGTTTCCAACTTCACTCTAAGGTAAGAAGAAATCAAGAGAATTTAAGCAGACCCTTAGAGTGTCTTGGACTACCTGAAACATTGTCATAGATTAAATTACTTACCCTCTCAGATACTTGAAGAAATCCCTAACATGGAAAAGTATTTGTGATTTTTCTGTTCTTCTCCACTACCTTCAACATTGTCTGGTTTTGTGTTTTGTTTGCCTTTTTTTTTTTTTTTTTAATTGACATTTTCTTTTTCCCCCAGTTAAATCAAAATGGTGTCTGAATAAATGTGGATAATATAGGAGAGAAAGGATATTTCTCTGCAATCTCCATTTCTATCTTACATTACATATTCTTGTTTCTTGGTCTCTGTTCCTCAATGTCTGTTGCAGGAACATTAACAGGATTGAAGGAATTAAGTTCCACTTAGAAAATCTGAATTTACTCCCCAGATCTGCCTATAATTTCTCCATGCGAACATGAATAAACCACCTAAGGGTTGAGATTCAGATATATTAAACTTGCATAAGTCTTCAGAGCTCATTTCTGAAGACCTTGGGACAGTCCGGCTGCATAGGACATGCTTGGGAGAATTGTTCTTTCCCTCCTTCATGTTGATAGTTAAATATTTGCAAGTATCCTGAATGCTTTAGGAAGTATCCAGCAGTAAATAAAAGCCATTCATCTATCTTGTGATAATGTGAGTCATGCAATCGGGCTCCTTTTTAAGACAAGTAAACCCTAATAAACACAAAAGTAATTGACAAAAGAAGGTTTCTTTACTACATATGCTAAAATTATCAGGGGTTTGCTCTGGTTTTGACATTAGTATGTATCTCTGTAGCCTGCAATAAACATAATACAGAGTCAAAATGATACTTTGTTTAAGTTTTCCTGCCTTTTCCTTTTAAAACTGATTCAAAATTAACATTTGTCATAGTTCAAGCTCAGACAACCAAGGAGCATACAGCTGGTCACCTTCTTTTTCCCCCCACATCAGACTAGGAATCAGTTGTAACATTAGTTAAGAAATGTCAAACAAAGTTTGAAAGTGCTAGTTCTTACCACATTTCATTAAGTTTTTTAGAGTACAACACAGAATGAATCCAATCTAATCTCAAAATGCCTTCTAAATATTTTTAATAGAATATTGCCATGTACTTGTCCTAGTATTAGTTCTTCCTCAAAACGCCCAACTACTTCTGCTTACGACTAGTGTTTTAAGATTGTTTCTGGATTACAGTAACAAGAAGGATAATTATTTTATATTGATAAGAAAAATTTACTGATTCATGAATCATTAAAAAAATTCAAACATTACACATGAATTTTAATAAACGAACAGAAGTCTTTTTTTATGTTTTAATAGTGTGTTTCTTGAAGAAGACTTCAAGAAGACTTTCATATTTGTTCATAGCAGGTTTGCCTGCTATATCTGTCCCTGAACTTCTAATAACTTTTGAATCTGCTAACTGATTTCAGACTAATTAGATGCAGAGGTAGAACTTTCATAAAGAAATTCCTAAGTACTTGATTAAAATCTGACTGGGTAGAGGAGTATTTGTCCTAATGAAAGGAAAATTGCCATATGAATTTATATCTGATTAGGTACCAAAGAATCAAACCAAGAAAGTGGCCTTAGAAAACTGGCCCTGGTGGATGGAAGGATTCAATCAAATTTGGCCTCTTCTTGATATCAGATTCAATTAATGGTGATTGTGATGAACTCTGAGAAGAGAAACACTTGATTAGACCCAGTGCTCATGGTACAATATCTTTATTTCCTCAAAGTCTATATGTTCTTAGACACTGACAGGAGAACAGCGAAGGCAAGGCAAACTCATTTCAATTACTCTAGCTGAGGACCTCACATGGTCTCTGTCTTTAAACTGTCATTAAACTAATGGAGGTTCAGACTCAAACAATTCTCTTGATTAAAGTCAGGTTATTTTAATGAATTATTCTTGCTTGAATAAAGTTTTCTGTTAATCTAGATTGTGTAAGAAACACTGAAATTAAGCGAGATATTTGATGGCTCTTAAACGTTTATGAGATTACACTGGGTTCCAAACTTGCATCAAATTTAATGGGGCAAGATATACAGCAAGTCTGACTTGTTTATTTAGAGATCTCTTCTTGCTTTAAATTTTACAAATTTAGGAGCTAAAAGGAATATTTGCTGTACCTTGCAAGGCATTATAACAGAATATGGAAAAGAGCTCCATACTTTTCTGACTGTAGAAGACTACAGATGGCACTTATTCTTAGGCCCCTAACTTTTTATCTACTAAGCAAAGACCAGCTGTCCACTTGGTTATGAGCAAATAAAGGAAGATAATATAAATAACCTTAACACCCATGAAGAAAGGCAGCTGGCACTTGTATGCATTGGTGATGGAGATTAGTGTACACAAGCAGGACACCAATGAAGTGTCAGAGGTTAAAATACAAAAATTGGGCTGGAATGTAGCATTCTTTAATAGTACAAGAGGAAAAAACTTCTTAAATTAATGCAACTTCAAAGAATATTGCCAATTGTAGGTAAGGTATGCCAACTCCAACATTTGAATTAATTTTTACTTCTTGATTTATCTCTATTTCAACTAATAAGAGAAATGTAGAAATGTTTTTGAAATTATCAGAACATGTTACCTAATTTTATTTACTATAGTGAGAAGCTGACAAAAGTTACAATAGAAATCTTAAATAATTTCCTGTACATTCTGTAAGACCTACATTTCCTGTGAATGAGAATAAAAATGGCTCAAATGTGTATATCTGAGTGAAGAAGAACCGGAAGCAAATGGATAAAAGTGTGTTTTGCTTTCTTTTATTAGATGGTCACACAAACATGTATTTCCTTGATTTTGCTTATTAATATTTAAAATAACCCCCAGGTTTTGTGGTATGTATACATGTAATTTTTACAGATAAGTTCTTGTTTAAAAATTTTCCATATTTTTGTACATATTATTAATGT
>VWZG01012144.1:90319-103528 GCA_013396735.1 Grallaria varia
ATACTTTCAAATAATATTAAAATATTATTTTACATAATTATTTATAATTTATAACTGTAGTACATACATATCTCAAGCACTTTTGGCAGCCTCTCACTAAAGCTCAGTCGGTGAAGTATCTTACTACATACCCCTTGATGCTGTCACACAGTTAGTGGTGTTGTCTGTTTCCATCTCAGACTATGCCATGTCTGCAGAGGAAACCCTTTTGCTCCTCTCATATTAACCTTTGGTGAAGCCAAGCACATACAGCAAACTGCCCAAAGCCCACTTTGGGCTAGTTAAGACAGTTTGTAGCAGTTTGCAAGGAACTTGTAGAAGAAAAGCTCGGATAAAACACCTGGAGGAAGCCTCAGTCGTTTTTGCTCAGAGCTCCACTAGCAGTAGTTAGAATATCTTTGTAAATCAGTAATAGAGGATATTTTTCTCAGAAGCATATAGGCCTTTTGTGTCACTATGGAGCATATATGAAAGACGGTGACAAGAAGGAAAGTCAGTGAGAATGGCAACCAAACAAGTGAGTGTGGTTGGCAGCAAAACAGAACAGAACTTCAGAGTCTAAGCATATGAGTCATATGATAGGAAATGAGATAATTAACAGAAATGGAGCCCAAACTGAGGACAGTGAAAAAACTGAATGCCATCACCTCAAACTGGAAGAGAGTTTGCTGTGATTGTTTTTCAGAAAACACAGAGTGATATATGTGATAGTGTTGAGAAATTTGTTATTATTTGTTATTTGTAAGCACTAAAAGTTTCCTGATTTTTGGCAGGACTAAGTAATGAAATTGGTGCCCCCAGGATTTGGGTCAGAAAAACAAATTTAAACCTCAATTATAGTCTGCAGATAACTACTGTGAGGGAGACATTGAGAGAAAACAGCAGAATAAAGCGTATGCTCACCTTTCTCCACTGGGGAAAAAGATGAAAAGAGTGAAAAAGTTTTAAAGAGTTCTTTTGCTAATGAATGCAATAAAAGGGTAAGGGGTGAAAGATGAAAAAGTGGATTGAGTAAATAATTTTGAGAGAAAACCAGTCATGCTATATTAAAAAAATCAGTAAAGGCAGATATATCTAAAGTTTTGGAAAGTAAGTTTAGGAACTACTTACCTGAAAAAATAAGGTAACTGTCGCAGGCATGACACAATTTCAGTAAGTGCAAATGGAATTATAAGGGGGACAAAAAGTAGGTTAAGATCCCATGTAGTTCACAGATATTATCATTAGTCTAGAACCTCATTAGCAGTGATGCTTTTATCTCACCAAGTGTGGTCTTTTGCACTTAATAGTTTGCAACAATAGTAATATAGTAGATTCTAAAAGTATTTTTGCTTTCAATGAAATTTTTTACAAGACCAGAACAACCAAAGTGATGCTTTAATAATTGAAAGAGTCTAGGTTTTTTTCCCCTCTAGATACAGAGAAATGACACTTACTAAATGGCAGAACGGGAACTTCAACTGAACAAAAATGTAGGAGAGTCAGCAACAGAGAAGTTCCTGGTTTGGAATCACATTTCTAGCATGCTATTTGCACACATAGATGCGCATTTTAAGAGTTCAGCTTTATATTTTCAAACACCAACTGAAAAAGTTACTTTACATTCTTACTTTTGGGGCATGAGGTTGTAAGGTAGCCCTTGAGTTAGATTTTTTTGCTAAGTAGAAGGATGAACTTGAAAATTCCACAGTTCTGCTGCTTACGGGTTTGTAAAATGGCAAGTTCCAGTGGCCTTGTTCATCCCACTTTGTTCATCCTGTAATATATATATTTTGTTTCTCCCTAAATTAAATTAGAATTCATAATTCTATCTCTGAATTAGCTTCCCACAGAGAGCCTTATTATAACAAATGCAGTTGTTTTAACTCATTTTAGCAATTTAGTCTATAAATTGGTAGAAAGTGCTATATGTTTTTCTGTTAGTGAAGAGAACTTACTTTTAAAGGAAATTTAAAAGTAATATATGTACTGCATGGCGACTGGCTGATAAATTTTTGCATATCTGTCATTACATTACATTAAGCATGTAATAACATAGCAAATAGGAATGTTGCAGTAGACCTGAATATAAATTTGGAAGAACTAAGAATGAAGAGAAAGAAATAATACTTTCGTTAAAAGAATAGAATTGTACTGATGTGTTAGTGTATGTAGAAACACATTCTAATAAATTCTGATATTTCAAAGAAAAACTGCTGCCAGGAGTGTTGAAAGACTGTCTTATTGTGGCACACTGTGCTTACCCTGCAGGCTGTTCTGAGGGATGTGGCAGATACTAGGCTTTATTTATAGATAGACATGAAGTCTAATAGGTCTGTATTTTAAGCCATACTTCAAGATTCAGAAATGGTTATTTGTTTTCTCTCTTAGTGTATCCCTAAGCTGTCAGTGAACAGCTGGGCAGAAGAAGGCTGCTTCAGGGCTGGGGACTGGCAGGGCGGGCAGTGCCACACTGCTACCAGCAAGGGTGCAGCCCTGCAGCACCTGCACAAGGTGAGCAGGGCGAGGATGGTGGCAGTGGCTGGGGACACCCGCAGCCTCTTGGTGCTCTTTCCCAGGAGATGGTGCAGGGCTGCTTGGAGCATCACCTCAAGGCATGGGCAGCCAACTTCCTTGGCACAGGAGGAGTCTGCAGAGCCTGATGGGGTACTGAGATTCCTGACACAGGCAACCTCTTTCTCGTGTCTTTTCCCATTTCTCTCTGAGTTTTCACAACATTTTCTTTCTCTTATGTGTAACTATGACGCACCTTGCTTTTGTCTGGCTGAACCTCTGTTTCGGCTTGAAGGAAAATACGTGTGAAATATATATGAAAATATGACTGGCCTTTTTACTTGTCAGTACAATTACATTCGTCAGAAATTTCTGAATTGGCATTCCTGGGTTAAAAAAAATTTGCCTTGGAATATTATTTTTAGGAGGTAAAATGCCTTGTAAAGACAAGCATCAGGTACTTATATTTAACTATACTTTCATGAACAAACAAAAACTTGGGACTGTGCCTGGGATCCTAGGTGTCCAAAGTCAAAGACTTTCCAGTCCTAATAATCCCTTTTTTGTAGTCTGTAATTCCTTGCTCATGTAATTGAGCAAAGTTGAAATAGAATTGATAAGGACAGAGCAATTTCATGGCTTTTAGACTCTCATATGTCCAGATTGCTCTGTTAAGAACAGAAATTTTGATATTACTTGTTAGTTCACAGATCTGACAATGCTAAAAGGCTATATTTAAAGCAGGGATTACAAAGCCACCTTGATCATATCAAGCTTCCATTTTCCTGAACCAAATAATCATAACCTTTCTTCAACAGAAAGTCTGTATGTCTAGGTGTCTTTACCTAAGACTGTTCGTGCTATTTAGACAGGAATACTCCAAATAACTAAAAAATTAATTGAGTGATAACTTTTGGCACTCTTGTGAAAAGTAAATTTTTGTTACCTCTGTAATTTTTGCTCTGATAACACCACAGATCACTTGAAAGTGAATTTATTAATGTGTGAGCAATTTTATCAAGAGTTTATTTAATACAATACAAGCAATTCAGATGAATCTCTCTGTCTTATGATGGAAACAAATTTCTCAAGGCTTTCTGGAATGCAGTATTTAACAAGGTCCAAAGAGAGCAGCATAAAAATCTGCCAGTCAAAACACATACAAATGCCATAAAAACATCCTTCTTTTTGTGTAAATAAGTCACTGAATTCACCCAGTTTGAATTTGTTCTTTCTTAAATAAGTTGTAGTGACAAAAGCTAGGAAATGGCTAGTTTTTGAGGAACTTGAAGTCATCACTCATCTGCAAACCTGACAGTCAATGGGTTGGGTGTGGAACATTTAATTGCAATCAAGTCACTACTCATGACGTTAAAAGTTCTTTTAAAGCCATGAAAAGCTTTGTCTGGCAGCAGTCTAGTATGTTTCCCCTTTGCTCTCTAGGAATGCTTGGTCTTCATTTTGGACTATTTTGTTCAATTAGGCCGGGTAAAAAGTAGGGCACAGACAATAGAAATATTTTTCTTTCGAAACTGAGCTCTCAGTACATTTTGAAGAGATCAGTGGTGGAGGAACCTGAAGTTGCATATGTTACACAATTTGAATCTTGATTTCCTAATTGCAACACCCAGTGTTTTTTATTTGCTTTTTATTTAATACTCAGAAGTAGTCTGAATGTCATGTATCTGTGTAAAAGGTTTATACTGTTACTTAAATGGACTTCTTAAAGTGCATTAATTGTGTAATCATATCACTTTACCTCCAAATAGCTAAAAAAGCCACAAGCTAGGCAGAAAAAGATAGTTATTTTAGACCAAACATAAATGTTAATTAAGAACTCTTACATATTTGGAGGAAATATCCTCATGTCCCTGAACAGGAGCAATTACTCTGACAGTTTTTTTTACAACTTCACCTGGGAACTGTACTGACTAGAAAAATATTAATATCTGTCTCCATTTCCTTTCCAAGTATTAAGGGTTATTATATAGAGACTTGAATGGCATATTGCCAAGAAGTACAGAAAACCCCACCTCAATACACACAAGATTACAAATACAATTCATGCCAAATGAGTTATAGTGGTTGTCTGGCTTAATTTCTCATAACCTAAACTGATTCTGTCCCAAGTTACTTTCCAAATGGGTATGATCTAGGGAGTAAACTTGATCTTCTGCTCATGATAGATGGCAGTCATTTACCTATTACTTTTATTACTACTAATTAAATATTTTGAAGTTTATGGATTAAAATGTCCTTGTCCTTGCTTTTAGATCTATATCACTGCAACTCAGTGTCAAAAGGAAAATGTGATTATTCTATTTCACNGCAGAGATGCAGAAACTGGGAAGATTTTTCAAAATAATGAGACTTGCTTTGTACTCACTTTCTCCTAAGGATCAACAAACTTCTGAAATCATTTAACTTCCCATAAGTTTTCCCTAATTGCAGTAACACATCTTAAAACATTTAATAAAAGATAAATCAGGGCAAAAATATGACTCTTTTATCACAGTTGTCTTACCATTTTTAAAAGGAAGAGAGGAGGGGGAGGGAATTACTAAGTTAATTAATTAATATTGTACTCCAAGAATAAAGAGTAAAATTATGGGAGTAGATTAGAATGTTTGTTTCAATAACCATCTCTTTGCTATTTTTCAATAGTAATGTATTTTATAATGAAAATATAGTACAGTTTCTAGTTACTTTGTGAGAACTGTGGAAGTGTTGAATAAGAAAATATCTTTGTGAAAATATCTTAGTTTTCAGCTGAAAAATAAGCAATTTTATTTTTCTGAAAAGGAAGGCAGTTCTGTCCTGATGGCTTCAAATACTAACCTCTTGATGCTGAAACCTGGACATCTTTTCTTCCCTAAGACAATGTTTCTCAGTTGCCCAAGGTCCAAATGGCTCCTGTCTCTTGCACAGACTGTTCTCAGAATATTTTTCCGTTCCTCTGCATGCACGTGGCATTGTCCATCTATCCAAATCTTCTAACTACTTCATGCCACTTGATCTTTTCTGGTATCAGTCCTCCTTTAGATTTCATTTTTTCAAGCTTTTAAAATTCTTCTGTAGTTCTGCCCTACTGTTTTCCTATTTTTCCTTCCTACTTCTCCCGTCTTTTCTATCCCATCTCTAAAACAGGTCCTGGTCCCCTCATAGACAGACTCCTGTACCCATCCAGCCTTCTTGTTCTTGCTTCTCACTTTTGCATAGAATACTGTTATTGCCCCTAAACTACCATTGTCATCTTCAGCCAATGCTGATGACTCAATTTTTCTTACTATGTCCTTCATTTCCCACATGTACAAACTGTCTTGGTCTCTCCACTTCTTGGCTCTTGATTTTCAACCTGAATTTCCTTATTTGGCATTGAATCTTATAGAAAGCAATATTTTTGTCATATTTTTTTTTTTTTTTTAATCACATTTTACTCATACAGCCTCCAATTTCTTTCCCTAGTTATTATCTCTCCTGTTGTAGAACACCTGTGTATTTTAATTTCCTTTGCTCCAAGCTGCTGTTAACTAGGCCAGACTAATCCCACCTAATTTTAGCTGTCTAAAAGCTAGCCTGTGGCTTGAGCTGTTCATCCGACTTTTTCAATTCTGAAGTTAAGAAAGGCAGTTTCAGAGACTGATTCATGATGGTTTTGTATCTCAGGATGGAAGGACATAATCTGTAGAGATGATTATTTTTCTATATTGACTATTGAGTTTACAGAACTAGATTTAATTACATAATTACTTTTTAATAGTTAAAATTAATCCTCCTAGTATGCATTCCATTGCAATTTATTTCCTGAGTTTTTCCCTTACGATCTCTCACACTTACTGCACAGAGTTCTGTGTAAAATAATATTTTCAATTTCTAAATTGAGAATTTTAAATAAATTAATGACTAATTTTCCATGAATAAAATTCTGTTTCTGATAATATAGTTGATAATTTTTTATATTTTTTATTTTAGCATTACTGAAAATATCTTTTTGTTATATTGGCTTTTCACTTTTGCTATTGGGCTGGTGCAGGATAGTTAAAATGTTCCATAATGAGGATGGTTTTCATTCAGGTTTGAATATGCAGTTGCTAACAGAATGAAAAATGTCTACTATTAATATAAGAGTCTGGACAAATAAGGCTAGTAGTTGGTACAAACTTGAGGAAAAATAAAAAAGAATGGTATCTAGTTGTTCTTGGCATGACAAAAACAAACAAATGAAAACGCCAAACAGCAAAAGCACAGTTTGCTCATTATGTTAGATATCTTGTAAAGACAAGAACTATGAGGTATAAATAGTAGATCTGAAAGTCTTACTATTTGACCTATAATATACTTGGTATAACACACAGCTCATGATATAATTGACATACATAGTTCATGATACACAAATCATACAATATCAGTGCAAACTAATTTAATGTAATACAAGAATAAATGTAAAATATGTATTATTTTACATCACATATTTATTAATATTAATACAAACTATTAAAACACAAAAATTAAAAAAATGCAATCAATACTTATATTAATGTAAAAGAGAAGGAGTGTTGCCATCTTGATCAAAGGCATATCTCTATAAAGTTCAGAATGCTGTTGGATCATAAGGCTGCTGGTACATAATAACAAAAGAAGAAAAGTATACATACTAAGGGTTATAGTGAAGCCAAGTGAGCCAAGGTGGATATAAGTTTTTAGAAAGAAGAAACAAAATTCTTTGAATCAGTGAAATGAATGTTTTTACAAGGACACTAAATGAACTGTTGTTGGGAGAGCAATTTTGAACTTTACAGTAAATTCATGGAATGAGGTGAGAATTTGATAGAGAAAAGTAAAGGACACAACAGAAGAGTGATTTCTTCTCCTCACTACAGAGTAAACGGCTGAATGCAACTTGGGCGATGGTGAACCATAAGCACTAAGCAAGGAAGAAAAATAGGTAAAAGGTGCAATAAACCTAGAACACTTGGGAAGATAGTTTTCAATAAACTCTGGAGAACTGCAAACTAATATCCCCCTCAGAGAAAGTCTAAAGAAAAAACGTGCAAAGGAATGTTGACGGTTTCTTACGGAAATAACATTAGGTATAATTCCCAGCTATATTTTAGGAACTGGATTGTGCAATCCCAGGATTGAAGATGGGTATTTTTTTAGATCTTGAGGGTTCAGAAGACAAGAAAAAGACAAACACATCCACCTTTTTCTTTTTAAGGGTGAGCTGGGAAAATTTTACAGGCAGCTAAATGGTAATTCATGGAAAATACTGCAGAAAATAATTACATAAACTTTACCTCAACTACTGTATAACAGATAGAATTTAAAAGGAAAATTAGTAATTTCCAATATGCATTTGTCAAAAAATGTTACTCTCACTGTTTTAATAAGAAGCACTGCTAGTTTTGACTTATTGAAATCTGTTACTGAACAGATATTACATATAGTGCCCTGAAAGACACTACATATATCTGCCATTGGACAGTATGGCAGATCAACATGAAACACATTAATAGTGACAATGTATTTATGTATGTGAATTAATGGTTTATTTTATTTTCTAGTATTTACTGATCTACTTCCTAATATAGCAGCAAAACTGACTCTATAGAGCACCTTTTGGATTATCTTAATCGATTCCCCATCAATAGATGACAGGAAACGAGGCTCTCTTTCACCAATAATATATACTGCCCAAAAAAGTACTATTTACATTGGGGAAAATAGAGAGAGAAAGCTGATTGGACTAATTTATTTGAGAAAGAAATGACTGTTCTCAGGGTTGTATTTCTCACATTTTATGAGCAAAAGCACTTGGAGTAGATAAATGTGTAGACCTTTGAATGCTAGAAAAGCATGTGCATTGAAATTCTTTGCCTATTAATGCAAGAAGTTGAGCATTTTGACTATACGCCACTGAAAGAAAATTGGAAGGGACACACATATTTATATAGTAAACCAGAACAATTGAAAAAAATATATATAGGGTAATAAAAATTTGTATTATTGCCAAGAAGTAAGTGCTCATGCCAAAAATGTTCTGGAGCACAGCTGCCAAAAGAAAAAGCTGAGAGCATTATGAAACACACTAAATCTATACATAGAGGGGGCTTAAAGAAGAAACAAAAAGTATATTTATTCTTAGGATTCAAGTATATCAAATCATCATGGTTATTTTATGCACAATAAGCAAGGCTCTGAGCTTGCTGGCAAGCATTCAAGAAAGCATCATGTTACTTAAGGAGCATGTTGGTCTTTAAACTCAGGAGAAAGGCTCAAAGTAAGATATTTAACTTGAGTGTTTGAAACAAGCTAAAAATCCAAAACAACACAAAAAATTCTATGTATTGTTGGACACGGCTTAATAATATCCCTGCCATTGCTACGTTAACTCGGCTCTTGATGATGGTGATTTGAGATGCATAGAGCGGGCATCCCAGGGTCTCTCTTGAAAGGGATGAAGAGTGGGTTGCCATTGTTGCCATGTGGCTTTCAAATGAGAACCTCCATGAAGAAGTATTCCTAGTCTGCAATTTCCAAAACTGTGCTCCAACCAACAGGTTATGGGGACTGGATCATGAATGGTTAGATTTCCCCTTGAAGTTAGTCCTTTGAGAGGCCAAAAAATTCAAGACTCGGGGATCCATGAGGGGAACTGGAAACCAACGGCCAGTGACAGCCAGTGACAAGGCAGGATGATTGGGGAATGGAGCTGCCATCTTCTGACAAGAGACTAAAGGGCTGGGGTCTGCTTATGAGCAGAGAAATCTGAGGGATGACAGCCTGAGGTTTCAGATTCCTGGAGGCGAAGGGTAAGATGAAGACAGAACTGTTATTTACCAAACCTCACAATACTGGGACCAGAGGGCATTCAGTGACACTAGTAGGAGGTGAGCTTAAAATAGCTAGAAGGAAGTACTTCTTTACACAGCAGGTGTCAAACTTTTGGAACTCACTGCCACAGGAGGTTTTTTATGTTAATCTATGGAAAAGAATTTCAAACCCATTCTCCTTTTCATTCCTTCTTATGGTCTGGCCAAAATGTCTCAGGGCTTAGATTGCTTGTGACATCTGATGCAGGAGCCTAGCCTCGGTCTGATGGCTACTTCAGCTATGTCACAGCTAAAGTAGGTTTTGTTTTTATCCCCTTTTTCAACACTGTTCTGGATTATATTTCTTCAACAGCAAACCTCTTGCTGCAGCCAAGGATCCAGGGAGTGTAAGGAGAAGAAGGAGATGCCACCATGAAGGAACCCGAAGTCCCTCTCCATCTTGGACCATGCTGTTGGCTGGTGGGGTGAG
This sequence comes from Grallaria varia, assembly GCA_013396735.1. Classification (NCBI taxonomy): domain Eukaryota; kingdom Metazoa; phylum Chordata; class Aves; order Passeriformes; family Formicariidae; genus Grallaria; species Grallaria varia. Next base: position 100,115 of record VWZG01012144.1, read on the forward strand.
AGAAAGAGAGACACAGACACAGACCCCTCGGAGACACCACTACACCAGCATCCTTCTTTGCATGCCCGCCAGGGACTTCTCAAAAGGGAGTTGCCGAGGGCCAAGGCTGCTGCAGCTGGGGAGAAAACTATAGTAAAACTAACTCTGTGGCTGCTGTGCCATTTAGCAGTCCCTGCCACCATTCTGCATCCTGTGAGCTGTGAGAAACTGTAACTGTTACCAAAACCTGAAAGGTGTAACTCTTGTTGAGTTTGTGGGAGGGTTGGAAGCACCCCTGGGAGCCACAGCTGCACCTGGACCAACCACCTGCAGCCACTGCCCCACTGCAAGCCACTCCAGGGCTTGTGCAATCGCCGACCACTTTGTGCCCACTGCACATCACGTTGCTTCTGCAGGAGCCAAGCCACACTGGTGCTGGAGGCAGCCGTGTGCGAACAAGTCCCAGCTGAGCTGTGAGGAGCCGCCTTCTCCAGCAACTGCTGGTGAGTTTGCAGCTGAGCTGAAGAGACTTGAGCCTGAACAGGTGGTGTGAACTGAGCAGTTTAATAGCATAACATTTTTTGGACAAAAGGTTTTTCTGAAGTTTTGCTTTTTGTCTCTGGAATTTTGTGGAGGGGAGGAAGGGAGACTAGGGGTGACCTCTGTCTGTTGTTTGTTTGAACTGTTCTGTTTGTATTGTTGTCACTGCTATATTTCCTGTTAGTAAACTGTTATTTTTTTCACTTATGTCTCCACACCTTTTTCTTCTCTGTATTGGTGAAAGGGGGAGAGGTTTTAAAAAATGGGGAGGTGACCCATTTGTTGGAGCCTTTGCCTCAGTACTTATCTTTAAACTATAAGACAAGCTATTACCTTGACATTACGAATTCAGCAACTAGAAGCATGCTTCTAACTTTGGCACGTTACAACACTGCCTGCCACAGTGTCTCACAGTTTTTGTTTAGCCTTTTTGCCTATGAAGATAGATAAACAGGCACATTAATTTCTCTTCCAAGAAAGCAGTTTAGTTTACATAGTATTGTCAAGCTTCCTTGTGAAACAGGATGCAGCAAATATGGTTGCAACACATGGGAAAGAGCAGTAAATAATGAATATGTGCGATAGGTTACTTAATATAGGTGGCAGGAGAGAGAAATAACTGGAAATCATGATTTGCAAACTTGTCATTTTAGAAATGGTACTCTCAGATTATGGCAAGATTAAATAGGAATTCCTCTTTTACCATTAATAATATATAAACTTCTGAGTTTAATGCCTGATGCTTTTGATGGCATGCAAAGTTTATGGTTGACTTTCTTCATTATTTCTCCCTTTATCACAATATACATTGAAGGGGGAATATAACTTCACTTCTTTTTTTATTTTTATTTCAGCAAGCAGCAGAGGAAAACCGATCGCTGAACTGATTTTAATTTCTTCATTATTGCTGATCCTAAGATTACAAACATGTTACACAGACTCAGGCTGAAGAGATTTTTATTTGTTTTAACAAGACAATTTTCCTTATTTCCTTTTTCACAATTAATCACTGTTCTGATCATTTCAGTTACGATTTTCAATTGGTGTTATGATCAAACATCTTGGAATTAAGGTCAATAATAAAAATGCCTCAATAAAAATATTTATCACAGAATATTCTGAGTTGAAAGGGACCCACAAAGACCACCAAGTCCAACTCTTAGGGAAATAAGCCTTACTGGGATAGAACTTGCAACCTCAACATTGTTAGTACCATGCTCTAGCCAGCTGAGCTAATCTCAGGTTATCATGGTGATGTCATCACATCTTAAATTCCAATTTCAGTTTTAGCCAGTCCTTTGATAAAATCTACATTGATTGAAGAAGGGCAGAGAGAAGGCTCAAGTATTCTGAACAGTAAAGAAATAATTAAATAATAATGAAAGTAGTATGATTAAAACCAGTAGTTCTTTCTTCTACAAAGATCTGGCTAGTAACATGGCTCTGGCTCACTTCATTTCCAGCTGCTAGATTTCACTAAAAGAAGCTAAAAATAAATTCAATACTTTCCTAAAATGACTTTCCAATGTAAGCAAGTGCTGCAGTTGCCATAGGGATGTTATAACATCACAAATGGGAAGCAGTTCACATAGTGGTAAATAAGCACACTGGTGGGCAAGTTGTCCATTTGAGCATGTCTCAAAGAAGAAATTGCTCAGACTGTAGTTTTTGAGGAAGGAGGTTTAAGGAGAAAAAAACCCCAACAAACAAAAAGATCACCATTGATTTAGTCTGCATCAGTCCAAATCTCTGAATGTAGGACTTTGCAGGTGTAGGCATCTGTGAAGATACAAGACACATGCTGCCTGTGCTAAGTGCTGTAGCACCTAAACTGCAGGATCTGCATCTTCTTTTGAAAAGGAATGAAAATGTTGAAAGTATCTTTGAATTTTGTGAAACCAAATGCATCATCAAGTTCTCGCATTTATCATTTGTTCAGTGAGCCTGGAACTGTCCAGCTTGTCCTTATTTTGCCTTCTCCTTTGTAATGCCTTAAGTGACTGAATTCTGGTAGTACATTTACTGCCTTATACTATCCATTTATTCTGAAAGTCAATACAAACGAATATGATGATGCCTAACAAACAAATGGACTTCTTTCCAAGGTTTCTTCATAGTGTTCTACATCATAAAATTTCAAAGGTCAGAGGATATAAATAAACAATGACTTCACTGAAGTTAATACTACTGTCCTGATTTACAGCAAGTAGTAATCTAGCCCCAGAAACTCAAGCTTTTAAGTCTGTGTTCAACCCAGAATAGAAAGCAAATGGCTGGATAAATAATACCATGGAAACAGGAAGAAACCCACACAAATTTTATAAAGAATCAATTTAGGAAAAAGGAAGAAAAAACCAGATTGTCTGTCATTAAAATAAAATTCACTGGGATTCTGCAACAAAATCATTTAAATGCAAAATATTATTTGTTTGGTTGATTTTGGTGGGGTTATTTTTAGTTTTTTGTTTGTTTGTTTGTTTGTACATGTCTATGATACATGTCTGAGGGCTCTTTATTTTAAAGCTGACAACTTTACCAGTCTTATCAAGTAATTATCATCTTATTTTTTGGGATGTAGTCTCATAGAGGTCCCTTTTCCAGTCAGCTTTTTTCGTTTTCTGGCTTGGCCTCTCACAGCACTGTTATGCCTCCCTCTGCTTTGAAGCCATACTCTGTTTTGTACTCTCTTGTTTTCTAGGTAAATCACTGAAGTGTAGATGCTACACTGAAATGTCTTATTCACTTTGCAGAGTATGTATAGCTACAGAGTGAGTAGTAAAGCAAAGGCTGGTCAAGGATGCTGACCAGTAAACATTCCCTCTGTTTACTCATTCCTGCCTGGGATTTAACCTAGACTACATTTATGACTCCATTTTAGAATCATAGAATTGATTG
>VWZG01012146.1:16032-26605 GCA_013396735.1 Grallaria varia
CTCATTCTTATTTTATTCAACAATTCTTGTGTGACAACTATATGAGGAATTTCTTGTATGATAACAGTCTTTTGGGTGGCTCAGAACATTTTGAGTGAAATTCAATTTGATTTAAATTTTCGGTTCTGTCCAAAGTAATTATTAAACAGTACTAGATATATGTTAGTGTTCACTTGAAAGGTTTAAAATTTCTGATTCCAAATGAACGAAGTTTATTCTCAGAAGGGGAAAAGAAAAGGAAAAAAAAAAAAAAAGGACAGAATAAAGTCTACGTAACATAGAAAACTTCATTTACCTTTCTGAAACAGGACATCTATGAGACTTACTATACCTTAATTCTTTTTCTTTAAACATACCTATTTTACACAGAATTATTTTTTTTCCTTCTAATGACTCCTTATTTCTCTAAGGTCTTTATAGTACTGGCATTATGCTGTTTCTCAGCCACATTATTTCATTAAATTCTATAGCCAATGTGTCACATTGGTAAAATTCAAATGTGAGTTAATAACTCTGAATAGCTTGTTTCCACCAGAACCAGTTCAGATGGAGCCAGAAATACAAGGAACACAAAGGAAACTTTAAAATAGTAAAAGTCTTAATAAAGGTCTTAGAATTTGGTGAAAGATTAAACGCATTCCTTACAAGACATAATTGTCTTGCAATGTAACAGCAACACAGATTACTTTCATATTTTTTTTAATTATTTTTATACTTGTTTCTTCAAATTATATCTGTGCAAAATCACAAATGTCTCTAATAAAAAGGTGTTAGACCACTAAAAGGCAGATTTTTTTATTGTTGGGTAAAATGAAAATGGTTTTTGCTCTAAGAAAATTTCAAGATTTTTATCAAAAACATGAACCTATCAAATGTTGAATTTCAAAGAATTAGGCAGTGATCTGAACAGGTACAATCTGCTCAAAGTTGATTAGCTGGCACCTGGACATTGCTCTGGCTGGCTTGCAAAGTTTCAAGTTATATCTGACATACTGAAGGTAATGATATATGCTTCATTCACCAAAGAAACAAATGTTTTGTTTTCCTGCTCTGATTCCCTGCTTTACAGATACCTGCAGCGGTATAATATGCACTAGTACTATTGTAAAACAAGAGTTTATTACATGGCTAAGTAAGTTGATCTTTGTAAATGTGCATAAGTGCATTGAAATAAAATAAAAACTACTTAATCCAATCTTCTCTCATACAACTTCTTTCAAGGAGAACAGACACAGCCTGTTAAAATAACAAAGAATGTAGAGTTTCCATTCACATTCACAAAGTGTCCTCATTCAAATCCCCACTCTAAAGCTACCTTTCCTCTCCTCTCATCTTTCTTTGTGGTAGAGAAATACGATTCCATGGAACCGACAGTGATTTTGTTTTATGTTAACTAGCAGAGCTTTTCGAGCCTTGCAGACCTGGTGACACTTAAATGGCCCACACTTTGGATTGTGTTGTTGTGTGGAAAAGGTAGATAAGGGGAGGAGGAGAAACATAAAACAGGTGGGCAAGGGCAAAATGACATTCACAAACGATTCTTAGATCAGAGCCAGGTTGAGGATCATTTCTGTGATAAACAATTGCTGCATTGAAATTACATCACACAAGGTGTTATATTACTTATGAAGTCCTGAGAATTCTGTAAAACCTGGCAAGCACATCACATGGAAAAAGGTAAGATCTTCTGAACTTTTAGCCAGGAAATCAACAGAAACTAATATAGTTTAATGGTAATTAGTCTAATAAGTGCTGCTTGTAGAACTGCTGCCAATACCACGTAGTAACTGTTGTAAAATACCAGCTTATTTGGCTATGTTAGGGATTAGGTGGAAACTTTTAGAATTGTACTTGGCTTGATATATAGGTCACTCCTGAAATAGCTTCATCAATTAATTTTATAGCATGTAGGCAAAAAGATCCTGAACAATAATAATTTGCTATTTTTTCTTTCATTTGCACCATCTTCTCTATGAATTCTTATAACAAAATGGTATGTTTTCCTTCTGATACCAGCGTGGTGCTTGGTTGCATACCTGGCATATCAATCCAATCAGATTAGAAAAGTAAAATTAGGACATGAATTAATTAGGTTTGGATGATGTCTATACTCAGTAGTATGTTGTCATATTACAATGAATGTCAGCTTATCTGAATAATTTGACTGAAAAGTTTATTTCAATTGCTTAGATAATATTTTGAGAGTACGAGTCTATCTCTTCCCATTTAAAAAAATGGATTGACCATTCCACCCTAGACCCTATCCTGTTTTCTTGCCATTAGTTTCTCTCTGCCTGTGTGTTCATGGCGTTAAAAGAAGAGGCCTTGCACCAAACTCCCAGAAGGAGCTATGGAATGTGATCTAAGATGTGTGTTTTTGAATGAGTGAGAAAAGGGAATAGGCAAAGGTTGTCATGATTCCTGGATGCAGTGTTTCTCTGTGCTGAGCAGGGAGATTGCATATCTGGCCTGGGGCACAGGTTTCTGCCATGACTGAAAAGTTACTGAGAAGTGCCATTTATGTATCACACCAGTCCAAATATATATCAATATGCACAGTTGTTCCTCCTAAACTTAGTATTATAAAAGTGCTATGTGGAAAAATAAATTGAGGCATAACAACGCACTAGAGACGTTCTTAGATATTTTGCCACTGAAGGCCATGAAATTGGACAGATTTGCTCACAACCACACTTTTCGACAGTATTTTCGATTTAGAGCCAGGTGGAAAGAAATGCAAATATGTCTATGGGTTTTCTGCTTGCTATGCAATCAACTGTGCCAATAGCCATCAGCCCTGGGTTTAATTGCCATACCTCTGTCACACACATGCAATTTTGATGAAGTTTTGCTTACATTTTACTTCATTTTTGTAACCACAGTGTTGGGGACCTTAAATTATAATGAACTAAATACACATTTCACAACTGAAATTGCTACTTCAGTTTTAAAAGTTCTTTAGTCTCTTGCATTAGATGCAGAAGTTGCTGTCAGACAATACTTGAGACTTCAGTAAGAGGTCATTTTGATGAGACACCAGAATGAAAAATTCTCATGGAATTTATCTCCTAACCCTTGTCAAATTATGCCCAACTATATCTCTATAAACAATGAGACTGTGACTTAGAACATACAGTAAGCCAGGCATTAAATTAGGATCACTATCATTATCATTACCAGTACTAGTGGTAATAACATAGTAGTATCATTCAATTATTTATTTAACCATATTTTTAAAAGCAGTACCTCAAAGTAGCCACATGGAATGGTGATATATATTCTTTTCTGATTTAAGGTGATTTCAAAATGGGTTTTTTGATCTCATTAGATCTCAGAAACAGCTAATTTGTAAAGATCACCTAAAAGAAAACTATTCTGACTAGCAGCTAGGTATGTGACCTAGCAGTTAGTAGGTCAGCAAATAAAGCATACCATGTTTATAAAGACTGCATCACAAATAGCATTCTTAATAAACCTGACTCAGATACCACCATGTACACTGTGTAGAATGCCTCCAATAATTACCCATTCAGTAATTTTCCTTACAGAAAAGCATTATTTCATTTTAAAGGTATTTCAGATTCAGGGAATGTACTGAAAATAATCACACACATGTGGGTTTATTACTTTGATTCATGTGTACACAGGCAGGTGCACACACACGCAAATACAACTTTTGTATTATAACACTTTGTAATATACTATACTTCATGAAAAAGCTGGAAATAAATAACACCCAGTAAATAAGATGGCTCATAGAAATTGGGAGTTTAAGCTACATGGATAACAATGAGTGTCTCAATGGAAAAAGCAGTGAAACACATAGTGCCGAGATGAAGCAGTATGCTTGGCCCTACATGGGTTCAAACAACAAGTTGCCTGCAGCATCCAGGAGCAGGTAGGTCTGCAGGGCAGCCAGGGCCGCAGAGTTTAACGGGCTCGCTTGTGGCATGCTCAGGGAGCTCAAGAAAAGAGAGGCACCCCAGGGGGGCACAGCAAGTGTTTGCAACCCTTTAGGGCTGGGCTCCCAGCAGGAGTGCCAGCAGGGTAGCCTAGGCACTGTCAGGCCCCAGAGGAGCAGGACATACTCACCTGCACAGTCTGTCATCGTGAGGAACAGTATCACAACCTGGCCCTCAAATATTTATGACTTAATTATCATTTAAAGTGTACTTTTAGAATAGCCAACCATAAACTCATGCATTTCAGTGCTAGTTTTTGGACAAGCAAGCTGCTATAATAGTACACGTCTTTTTTTCACAGGGGTCTGGACTAGCTTTGAATGCAAGGAAGGGAGAGGGAGATATTTCTCGTGCCGCTTCTGGGGCTGGCGTCAGCACTTCTGTCACCACCACCGCCATGAGTAAGCAAAGATACAGGAGGTGCACGCTAAAAAATGGCTTTGCTCCAAGTAGCACATTTCTTTCAAACACACACTGAAGACTGAGAATATTGAAAATTTAGAATGTCTGGTTAATGTTTAGATCACCTCATATGGTCTCATATACAGCTCCTTTCTTGTGTACATTGGTGGCAGTGTAACAAAAGCACTCAGAGATCCTGAAGTCATTCATAATCATTGTTTTTCCCATTGTCTAACTTTGGTTATGCACAGTTTTCTTATGAAAAGCTGCTAAGCAGCAATCATTCAGTGGTGGGTAGACACAATGGGGCCACTTTTGCAGGTTTTTGCTGGCAAAGTTACTCTTGAATTCAGGTGAAGGAAGCAGCTGTTTTGTTTAAGAACTGAAATAGGTCGATTTTTAAAATGCCAGTCATTTTGTCTGAAAAAAATGTTAACTTTGTTGACATTAGAGAGTTTTGTCCTACACAATGGGGAATTTCATTTAAGTACAGAGTGCAAGACTAGGCCCAAAGATGCATGAAAGCAGCAGGTGCTTTTTCCTTCAGTTTCTGATAGGTGGTATTTTCACAGTTCTTAATCTTCATGGTTCCCAAAATAAAATAAAACAAAATGAAAATAAATTTTAACTAAAAAAATAAGCTCATGGGGAAACGTGTAGGTGTGTAGAAAATTGAGCAAGGCAGGCCAGAAATCAGCAGTGACTGAACAAAGACCTGCTCCTCAAATGAAGGAGTAAGAAAGAAATACACAGCGAGTGGAAGCAGGGACAGGTGACCCGAGGGGAAACAGAAATACCGTTCCAGTGTGTAGGGACAAGGTCAGGAATGCCAAGGCAAAGCTACAGCAGAACTTGCCAAGGGTCATGAAGATCAAGAAGGGATTCTCTAAGTACACAGGTCAGAAAAGAAAGGACAAGGAGGGTGTACCATCCCAATAAGCACGAAGGGTGAACTGGTGGAGACTGATATGGAGAATGATGAGCTACTCGATGAGTTCTTCACCTCAGTCTTCATTGACAGTCGGGCTTTCCACACCTCTCAAGTCCCCTGGGTGGGGATAGGGACATGCATCAACAGGCTCCTGAGGGAATTGGCTGGTGTTGTTGCCAAGACAATCTCCAACAGGTTTGAAAAATCATGACACTCAGGTGAAGTCCCTGGTGACTGGGAAAAGGCAAACATCACTCTTATTTTTGAAAAGGGGAGAAAGGAAGACCAAGGGAACTACAGATCGGTGAACCTCCCCTCTGTGCCTGGAACGAGCAGATCTTCCTGGAAGAAATACTAAGGCACATAAGACAAGGAGGTGATCTGAAGCAGCAAGCATGGCTTTACTAAGGGCAAACTGTGCTTGAAAGGATCTAGTGGTCTTTTAATGATGGAGTGACTGCAACAGATTTCTATAAGGCCTACAATACAGTTTGACATGATATCCTTATCTCCAACCTGGAGAGACATGGATTTGATGGGTGGACTATTCAGTGCAAAAGGAATTGATTGGATGGACACAACCTGAGAGTATAGTCAACGGCTCAATGTCCAGGTGGTGGCAGATGACAAGTGGTGTCTCTCAGGGCTCTGTCTTGGGTCCTGTGCTTGTCAATGTCTTTATCAATGACATAGACATTGGAATCAAATGCACTGTCAGCAAATCTGCAGATAACATGAAGCTGAATGGTGCAGCTGACACAATAGAAGGATGGGCTGCCATCAGAAGGATGTGGACAGACTTGAGAAGTGGGTCCATGAGAACCTCGTGAAGTTCATCAAGTTTAAGTGCAAGGCACTGCACAAGTGTCAGGGCAAACCCACACATGAGAAGTACAGACTGGGAGAAGGAGTCATCGAGAGCAGCTCTGCTGAGAAGGACTTGGGGTTCTCATGGATGAAAAGCTGGACATGTGCAGTTGCAGCCCAGAAGGCCCACCACATTCAGAAGTGTGGCCAACAGGTTGACAGAGGTGATTCTCGCCCTCTACTCTGTCCTTTTGGGATCCCACCTGGAGTGATGCATCCAGTTCCAGGGTCCTTAACGTAAGAAAAACAAGGACCTGTTAGAGCAGATCCAGAGAAGGGTCACAAAGACGATCACAGAGCTGGAGCACTTCTCCTATGAAGACAGAGCTGGGGTTATTGAGTCTGGAGAAGAGAAGGCTACAGAGAGACCTCATTGCAGCCTTTCACTGCCATAAAGGGTCTTATAAAAAGAGAGGTAGGGAGAATTTTTGTATGGGCAGATAGTAATAGGACAAGGGGCAATGATTTTAAACTGAAAGTATGAAGGTTTAGATTACATGTTAGAAAAAAATGCTTTATTCAGAGGGTGGAGAGGCACTGGACCAGGTTGCCCAGAGAAGTCACAGATGCCCCATTCCTGGAAGTATTCAAGCTCAGGTTATAAGGGCCCCTGAGTAACCTGATCTAGTGAATGGTATCCTACAAATGGCAAAGGGATTGGATCTAGATGATCTTTAGAGTCCCTTCCCACCCAAATAATTCTATGAAATGGATATTCAAAATAGATCAATTACTTCTCAGCTCTATGTTCATGCCCCCTCATGGTCTGGGAAGTTTTCTGCTAACAAAAGAGAGGCAGGAGAATTTTTGTGGGCTGATGGTATGACACTTTCCATTAAAACAGAAATTTTGCACTTCGTGGCTTTAATCATTCAACAGTTACTCTGAGAACCACAACTCACTGTATTTCTGAACAGCAGTAACTGCATCGTGTTTGTGGAGAAGGCTCCTGGGAAACTAAAGAAACAGAAAACAAAATCGAAAGCTGGACCGGTCTGACAATCTGCTGTCTAAATATGCATTTTTCATGCTGAAATGAGAGGCAAGACAGGAGCATAGATGAATAACAGCAGGAACTGTCTAAGCTGACACTGTCACCAAATTAGAGTTAGTCAGAAATTAACCACATTCCTGCTGTTTTGGGTTCCTCAAAGGGCTACAAATGAACTCTGTAGACCAACATTACCTCTGCTACAGGAAAAAAAAAGCACCTATCAGTCTAAATGCTGTTTTAAACTCCTTACATGTCAATCTATCCCCTTCCACCAAGTTCCACAAGAAAACCGTGACAAAAATAATTACAGAGCCCAGAAGTCTGAATTCTTTGTCTTCTGCTGCTGAAAGTCAGTGGAGTTTATAGCAGAGGGTCTATAAATAGTTTAATATGTACATACTTACAAATTCCATAATATTACATAATTAACTGTTTCCTTTAAAAAACCAACTATACAATTTTATTATTCCCATTTCTCTACCTAAGAAAAACACTCACCATCTGCATTATACTCTTATTTTCGCAAGTATCACTAGTCTAGTAAATTGGGTTTTAAAAGAAAAAGTGCCATATTCTAGCATAGCCTTAACCTTAAACTTAGGCAAACTAGACATAGCCATAATACCTGTTAGGCAAAGAAGTGTTACATAAAAGGGGACATTCTAGTCCACCTGAAATTTAATAGCATGTATTGACAGTTGTTGGATTTTTCCCCCTTCTTTCTAGCGAAAATACAATACCAAGGTGCTTTGCTCAGCATGCTGTAAGAGGGAGTAATTAGTTTTTTAAAAGGGGAATACAGAAAGAGAAAGAGACAACAAGATCCTTTATATATCACTTTCTTCAGGTATCTCATCTTCCTAATAGGGATAAAGAGTGAAAGTAGAAGTAGCTATTTGAATGAGAAAATATGTAAATCCAAATGGTTTGTTAATCAACTGTTTTATTGTTTTAAGTATATCTTAGAAACCAATTATATATTGTCTGTCCTTTATTTGCATAAGGGTCAGCATTGTGTCCTGCTAAACTTGTATTTTATTCAGTATTAAAATTTTTTTAAAAGAAAATGTCAATATTGCTAAACTCACAGTTTTCAGTCTTTTTCTCTATTAATATATTACTTTAAAAAATCCACAAGAGGTGACTAAGAAGTTTATATATGTGATTTTCTTTATGGAGATGTAAGTGCTCAAGAGTTTACAAATCAGAAAAGGTTAACAGTAACGCAGATGTATTATCATAATTTATTTTTAGATTTTTAAAAATAAATTATATTAGGTTTTTTAATTAATATTATTTTTGTTACGTGTTTCTACAACACATTGTTCATTAGTGTTCTATTTGTGACATGGGCTTCTAAAACTAAATTGATTGTTTGCAACAGCAATAAAATGGTTCCATTTTTTATAGTATATATTTTGAGGACTAGTAGTTACAATAAAGAAAATAAAAATATAACATTGAGACTTTTTTTTTCTCCTTGTAGCATATTCAGAAAAGGAGAAGTAAAAATCATGTTCTCAATAATACCAGAATTAAGGTCTTTTTGCACAGAAGGGGTTTTCATATATCAAAGAAAATCTACCTTGTTCTGCAGTCAGAAGCGTATAAACTATCTAACAAAGATTTATTTTTCATCAGTTTTCTGCAAAAGTGTCCAAATTTAATGCTAATACCCATGGTTACATAAAATCTAGAAGTCTACATTCATTCAAACTGATGTTAACAAGAAGTAGTGACTTTGGGCAAAAAATCAGATGATTAAATAAACTCTGTGCAAGTTTGGCAGTGAAACCCATCTCCCACTTTATTGTCTCTGCCTGCTCAGTTCCAGGCGTTGAGCTGGAAAGGTGCTCCTGCTTAGACATGTCCTTCTCTTTCACTGAAAATCAAGTGTTTTTGAACCTCTGATGTGGTTACACAGCATCCTCACTGTTGTATCAGTGAACTATAAGGAAAAGCAGCTGTGGAGCAGTAAAAAGGGTACCTAACCAGACCGGTGCTTTTAAGCCAGCATTTCCCTAGGTAAACCAGAAAATGAAAATGGAATTTTTTTTTTCTAGTGTCCTAGTATCATAAGTCTGTATTCTCTCTTTAGCATTGTCATCAGCACAGGCAATTTCAAACCTGGCCTCCTGTTATTCATTTATATCGATAGCATTGGGTTAAGAGGAATGTACATTAGAAAAGAAGCTTCTTATTCCATCTACAAAGTTTAGACGTCTCTCCCATTGTACAGGAACTTCAGTGCCTTTGCAGTCTATCTGCAAGCCATCTCTACTTTAAAGGCGGCTTAAGACTCTGAAAATTGTAGGTAGAAGAATTTAAGTTTGTGTTAAATTTGCATTAAAAAACCAAATTTACATTAGTTTATATTATTGAATAATGAAATGTGGCATGTCAGAAGATGTTCAATATTTGTAAGAAGTTAGCATCTTGCTGTGCACTTTCCAATTGTATCTATTATGTCTGATATTTCTAGCTACTTATTTTAAGTGATAAGTGTCATTTGGCATCATGTGTCAAGGAAGTACCATGTGCTCTTCATCTGCCTTTTAAGAAGTTACAAATGACACCATTCATCTCATCACATGACAGACTTGTTGCTTCTTGTCACTATGTGATGCCTGCCTGTTCTAAATGTGGTAGACATCCATTTTCCAGCATTCTCTTGCTTGTGTGCTTCACTTTAAATTAATGGAGAAATATTATGGAGATTTTAAAAACAAGTAACTGTTTCTTCTTGAAGTCTATTCTGTTTATGCTGTGACTAGGTATCAAAGCAGCCAAACACACAGACTGCTTTGAAATATACTCAGCTATAGTGAAATGCCAGCTAACAACTTTCTTTTTAGGTTTTATGTGTTTTAGAGTGCTAAAGATGGGAGTGTGTTTCAGAAGAGCCTGGAAAACAAAAACATGCATGTGCCCATGGAAGATTGTAGCCATAAGATAAATAATTGAAACATGTTGGGAAACTCTTTGTGAGATATAAGTGAATTCATTGTGCCCACTGGGATATTTACCAGATGAAAAGTGTGACAATGACAGTACCCTCGTTGTTTGGTACATAATTTAGAGTATTCCTAATGAATATTTCATGTAGTATCATTTGTGTATGAATTGTAAGACAAGTATATCAAGATTCACTAGGGGCACTGTCAAACTCCTCAGTTTGAAATAAGCACTTATAAATTACTTAAGGATATCACAGGAAAAGGGGTTATTGTATGCTCGTTTTTAAGCAAATCATTACGTCCCTTCTAGGGGACAATAAGCAACATTGTTTAGTAAAGGAAGAACACTGAAACAAAGGAAAATAAAATGCTCTCACTTTCACCTTAACAAGCAACTTGTCTTTCTAGAAATTCCCGAGGAAAAAAATCATAAATGCATGTACTTTTTAAAAAAAGAATG
>VWZG01012148.1:0-16117 GCA_013396735.1 Grallaria varia
AGTAGGTGACAGTGTAGATGCATTTTCAGAACTATGAGGAGTTGAATATGCCATTATTAATGTTAATGCATTTAGTGTATGAAACTCCCAGAGCCCTGTGTGGATGGTTACCCCTGCGCCTGAAGTGATTAATTCCGATAAAGAAGTCCCTAAAGTACAATTTGCAATGCAGACATGAATATACATAGCCAGATGCTGCCCTTTGCAAGTCAAAAAGAGTGCTTGAGATTATAGTTTCACTATGTGTTCTCCTTTTGATTTAATGTTACTCTTCTACTCCCATGAAGCAGATCTTTATTTGCAGATCAGACACGGAGGACTGAACAGGATTGGATTCAAATTGTGTCCACCTTCAAATATAGAATCCTTTAATTTTGGTTTAGATGCCCATAAATTGCCTTGTCTTGTGATTTTTAGCTGACTTGCCTACTTAAAAGGAACAACATTACTTCTTAAATTTGTTGAAAATAAAAAGGGATAAATACTTCTTAATTTTTCACTGTACCTGTAGGTAGATGAGATTTACTGGGTGCCAACATGCATGACTTTTTCCTAGTCTGAATTAAATAGAAGAATTAAAAGTTATTTTCCAGTTTACTACTCAAGGTCATTACTTGTAATGTTGTAATAATTTTGCAGTTTTGACATTAAATTTACAATATGTAGGCTATGACCGTAAACTAATAAAAATTGTTAGCATTGTTTCTAATAGAATTTTATTTTATTGGAAATTTCCTTTTTCAAAGTCTGAATGTAATTAACCATCAGAAAATATTTGGAACTTTACATTAGAATAGTAATTCTAAAGCTTTGTAATTAAACAGTCAGTGGAAGTCTGAGCACGTATCTCTCTAAAGGCATTGGTGCAAAGAGGAGAGGTAATTCCTAAGAGTAAATGCAGTGAGCAGATGTACAACTATCCTAAAGAATTAGACCCAATAGTGAAGGAAAGTCAGCAAAAGGCAACTCCCCTTCCATGGTATCATGACGTAGATTTTTAAAACAGTGTAGCACATGGATTTTGAAGAGATTGTTCAGCTTGTCTATGGATGTCACTTTATTTTACAGTATACAGCTCAGATGATTTTTAAATTTTATTTTATTTCAATTTTAAAGCCATTTCAGAGGCTTTTTTCTGCTTGTGTCTCTTCACTCCTTTGGAAAAGTTACTCACTGTTCCTTTATGTTGGATGTCTTCTACTATTTTTTCTTGTCTTCAAGTCACTGGATGGTAATACAGTCCCAAGGTGGCACTTAGAATGGTTTTATGCCAACTTGATAATGAATAAAGAATGCTACACTGTACTTAAATTACTTTAAACATACTGATATAAAACTACTCCATCTGCAGATTTGTTTGCTATATTCAGTTACTCTGTTCCCACCAGTTCAAGCTTTCCTCTTTGCTGGGTCATAAAGCTTCACTGAGTGTGAAATTTCACCATAACATGAACCTCAGATTTCTACTTCTTTCAAAGAGAGATTTTAGTTTATGATTTTTTGGATAGGAATCATGCCCTAATACTCAGCAAGAGAAAATAGAGTAATGATTCTTAACAACTTGACAAGGGACATTTCTGAGACCTTGCTTCTCTCTTTTTCTTAGAATGTTGGCATTCCAGAGGTGTGGTAAACTCTTTCTTTTTTTACCAAAGTGTGGTTGAATTGTGATTCAAAAACAAATGGAATTGTTACAGGGCTCTTGCTTTTGTTCCAGAGCATTTTAATGAACTAATGCAACATGATAAAAATAATTTTAAAAAGGGAGGGAGAGAGGAAGAGAGGGAGGAAGGAAGGGAGGGAATGGAGGGAGGGAGGGAAAGAGGGAAGGAGGGAGGGAGGGAGAGAGGGAGGAAGGGAGGGAATGAAGGAAGTTAGCACCCTCTTAGAAAGAAGCAAACTCAGTCAGAGATCTATCTTCAACAGCATCTGGTTAGTATCACACATTATAGCAGTGTTTTATAGAGGTATTAATATTCATTCAACTTGGATTTGTCAATAAAGGGATAAATAAGAATTATTTGTCTATCCAAATCTTGATTATCTTTTTTAATTTATATTCTGTGTTACTGCAGATTAGCTAAGGTAATTTTACTAGTACTTATTTAACTGAAACAAACTTTACTATGCTAGTTGCTGGCTTAAATCCAGGAAGTTCTAAAGTGTTTTTTGTTTGACTTTTTTTTTTTTTTTTAATAAGATACTTGAGTCCCAACCAGTTAGATTCACCTCACTGGTGTGGTGTAAGCAGAGTGAAGGTAAGGCACAGACATCTGAGACACTGGTTTTTACCACATGGGGACATCACTTCTCTGGTGCTGAGCAGCATGACAGCCAGGATCAAATGCCATGGAAGCCTGGATTGAAACTCACTTCACACATTGGGAAACATCTCATGTGATAGTCAGATACTAAATGAACACTATAAGAAACAGGTCAAACACAAGTTCTCCACTCAACCTCACTTCAAGCTCTTGATAAAGGTTCATTAGCCCTGTAGTAAAGCACTAACCATAATCTTTTAAAAAATAGTACTGCTATGAACAAAACTAAAAAATGAGCTGGAAACATGTACGTATACGTGTGTGTCTTCAAAGTATCTGATTATATACTACATGAACAGAGGAAAATTAGTTTTCCCAAAGAGTGAATAAAGGGTTTGGAGGAGACAGCTCACACAAGTGAAGGAAGAAAATACTGCAAACCTCACCCCACTGTACAAAACAATAGCTGATCTAGACCATGAAATGTGTAGACAATATAGAAAACATTTGCAAGTGTCATTGCTTAATATTTGATTATTAGGTATAATGTTAAAAAAGAAACATACCTGTACCTTTAAGCATGGATATGCAATATTTGCTCTCACAAGATGTCTAAAGAACCCCTCCAGAGAATTTGGGAAAAAACCCCAGTAAATCAAATATATACAGCAAAATGTACAATACAAGAAAAGAGAAAAAAATCACACAGTACTACAAGGTTCTAAATCCAGACTGAACATCCTGTAACTTCAATCACAGGTAACTATATTATGAATAACGTGTTTGTACAAATCCAAGTCTGACTTACCTATGCTTTCCATTGTTCCCTTTAATTTCTATTAAAAATTTTTCTTCTTTGAAAAATTATGATCAATGAACGCAAACAATAATACACAGTTGTATATATTCAGGAGAGTAGCTGTTCCACTAATCTCTGCAGCCAAGCTCATATTACACTGGGCATACAATAGTGCAAGAAAAGAAATTTAGACTAGTTCTAAACCAGCATAATAATTTAAAAGCAAGGAAAGATGATTTGAAACCTTAAAGCCATTTCTGATATAATAAAAACAGAAATAAGTTCTGTAGTCTGCTTCCTATCACAGGAAGAAATTACTGTGGTCCAAGATAGTTCCTTTTATATCTCAATTTGGAAACCTATGCATTTTTACCGGCACATATTTGACTCAAAAGTGATTGAAAACAACACGAAATGAGGATAATCTTCTTGGCTTTTTTGGTGGAGCTGTTTAAAGACTTGTTTTAAAGTGAGCTTGTAAATGTCCCTCAAATTGCTTAGGAGCAGAAGCTACGGGGAGCACTGACATGAGTGGACAGGGTACCAGATCCTGGAGTCAGAGTGGTGATCTGGGGACTCCTGGCCTGTGCTGAGGTGAGTAGAGGATTATGCTAATGACTGGAGTTAATCACTGGATGGAAACAGTCTGTGCCCCAGTTAAAAGGCCACTGGAGGCACCAGCGTCAGTGGGGTCTCAGTGCTGGCAGCTGCTGGGAGTAGGATCTAAATGAAGACTCAGGGAGACTATATTTTCATGAAATGGTAGTTTCAACACAAAAACTCTTTCAAGAAATTTCCTCCCAGTTTACGAGGACTTCACTAGTAACTGATTTGGACTGTAAAATTCTATGTTCAACTGTGTCATTGGAATTACCTGAGTAAAAAAATGTTCGTTACACACAAACAAAGAAAAGAGATTACTTTTAATGCGAATCATGCCACTGAAGCCTCACAATAGGGGAAAGGAAGTTCTTAAGCTTTAAATCAGCTTCATTTAACTACAACTAAAGTAAAGATCTTCCAGTAGAATTTCTCCTTCTTACCTATAGCCATTACCAGTGCCATATTGAAGTATTTAAAGCATTTCTAAGGCAGAAAAACAAATGTTGTGATTGAGTAAAAAAAAAAAAAAAANCTGAAGGATGGATCAGGCAAAGAAAGTATTTCCCATATGGTGCTCTGTAGGGGAAATTCTCTTTCCTCCCTTTTCATCCTATGATACCTCACAGGACAGATTCTCCCAATAGCTTGTTGAGGTGGTTTTACCTACAGCCAGATAAGTACGAGTCTCTGGGACTGAAACAGCACCTGTCAGCCAGCACCTGAAATGATTCTATCCACTTACCTGGGAGTCTCTTGAGTACAACAGAAATTTCTTAGTTTGCTCATGCTGTATTTTCAATGAAATATGAACACAAACATTACAACCTCTTTTTATTTTACATTAAATGATAAGCCAAGTTGCTGGAAGAGCCAGAGAGGGTTCATATTATTTTGGAAAGCTTGCAACACACTCCACATATATACAAAATGAGATTGTGGTGGGGCATTTTTTTGTCACTTTTCACACTGAAGTGTGAACCAAGGAAATCGAGTTTGTCAGTTCAAGCTCCTTGCTTACGTTGTTGCAACTTTTGAGATGTGGTCTACTCCACAAATTTAGCAGTCTGATAGATCACTGAGAAACCAAAGGGATAAATAAACAATGCATGTGTCCAGCCAAACGATATGGATTCCAAGTTAATACACACAAGATAATAGCTTTTCTTAAACTGTTGCAAGAAGTGGAATATAAGAAGAGAAACTCCTAATTCCAAATTTCCCAAGGACAGACAGCCAGGTCAGACAGAGCAGTAAATTAATCACTTGTGAGACTACAGGGTGTTTTTGTCTGCATCCCACGTTTATTTTAATAAATTCTGCGCCTCGGCAGGAAAACTGTGGTCTGGTCCTGCTTGATGCCAGCACAGTCAAACTCTCCCAACTGCTGATAGTGACTATACTGTCAGCAGGAAATGGGAAATCAGACAATCCATCCTGAGATCAACACTCTGATCCTGGTACGTATTCAGTTTTCAGCTGCTGCAGACTTTTGGTCTTTTGCTTCTCTAATTGGCTCCTTCTGTGTTCCTGCTATTCTGGGGAGATCTATTTCCACAATTCCATCTCACAGTTCTTATAACTCAAGTTTTCTCTGCAAGTAATTCCTTCTACTAGCAATGTAGTGAAAAGGAGATAGGCTGAAGAAATATAGCTAAATAAAAGTAATTGAAGGATACTCTTGCTTTTCAATTAGCTTAGAAAAGCAAAACAACTTGTACTGAAGAGTTAAGCCGGAAAACAATGAACAATAACTTACTGGAGGTCTCAAAATTCAGTCGTTTTTGAAAATACTGAGTGTTCTAATCCTTATCTACTCCTGTGAGGTCTGAACAAAAGCAGAAAAACTTTAGCATGCTGAAGGTATTACCATTTCTCAGTTTTTTATTAAGACAACAAAACCTAATCAAGTAGGGGCAAATTCTGGAGGAGAATCAAAACCAATGTATATGGAATGATTATACAGCTCTAATAGAATCATTACAAAGTAGAAATGCTTTTTAAGTCCCACTCAAATTACAAACTGCCATTCAGACCTCACTCAGAGTTCATTACATCACATCATCCAAAAATGTTCTTTGATGTGAAGTCACTGATGGTAGTTAACAGCTGCTATTGTAAAGGTGTGATACCAATAGAGATACCAATAGTGAGATACCAATAGATGTCACTCAATAGAATAAAAACTGTCAGGACATTGGTGAGCCAGCAAAAGTGATGACATCCACTGCATCAAATGAGTCCTGCTGGGATTCTGGAAAACCACAGAAGCTTCATAGGGAAATAGGAAAGCTAAATCCAGCAGTAACTACTTATATACTGCTTTCACAAGTAAGTTTTTTCATTACACAAGGAGTATGCCTGGATGAGTGTCAAAAATCTCTATTTTCACAGCATTTTAGACACTGAAGATTGTTTAGGAAAGATTTTCCCAGAAAGTTAAAAAGATATGGGTGGGTTTTTTGCTGTTCTTCATCTCTTCTGTGTGCTGGAGATTTGAAACTGCTCAAATACTTTTCAAATTGAAACAAGAGTAATTTAAAGAAAGATTTCAACTTATGAACTACCTTTCATGCTCCCAAGAGTAAGCATCATTCATCTGATCAGATAGATAGCTTTTATTTTCTCTCATTTACTAGATTATTCATTCTGACAAATGGCAATGCTGAGATGCACCCTGAAGGCCCAGCAACTGGAACTATGACAAAAAACCAGTGATTAGCTTATCTTGTGCATAAATTTCTCCAACAGCTAACCAAAACTTGATCAAGGTATCTGACAAACTCTGCTGTATGCAACCTGGCACCAAGAGTGTCAGTGCCTGGAAAAGGGAATCAAAGACTATTAGCATTATGTAGGGTTGGGCTGATGCCCCACTAGCAGCACTGGCCAGAGTTATGTCTTGTTACTGAAGCACAGCAGCAAGTCCCATTGGTATTTACAGCTGATGTCAGATAAAGAAGGCACAGTGTAGTGCTTGAAATGTCAGAACAGCATCCTGATGATCACAATTCCACTCTTGTACAGTCTTATCATAATGAAGAACTGTTGAGAGGCAGATCCCACCTCTGGGTAAATATTACTTGAGCAAACTTTGACATTCAAAGCGTGGTACAGCAGAACCATAGCAACTGCTTTAATGGACAATATGCCATTTCACAAAAAATGCTTTAAAAAATGCATTCAACATGGAGATTCCTGTGTCTGCTTTTGAAAATCTTAAAAGAGTCTTTTATTGGAAACTCTAAAGATTTATTGGATTCACATTTTATCATGATATGAATATGCTGCAGCTCTTGGTCTTTAGCATTATTCTGAGGCGAGCCTAGTCACTCATATTTATCTGGCATCACACTACATGAAACACTTTTCTAAAAGGAAAACAGCTCACACTGTGCCAAGTCCTGCAAGCATCTTAGTGATACAAATTAGCCAGTTGTCAATTGGCTGAGAGGGCAATGCATATTCTCTCATTGTAATTTTCATATTTGTCCACAATAACTGCACTACCATAGGAGTCTAAAGTGCATATAAACTGGTTCTGGCAAACAGGTCTATAAAGTTGTGTTCTGCTTAAGAGGACCAGGGAGACTTGGAAGATCCAGACTCTTGAGGATTTTTTTATATCTCAGTTAATCATAGCTGTTACCTTTATTAGAAAATAAAATAAACCCTACTTTTCTCTTAACTGATAATGTTCTTAATGCTATTAAAAAGAAAAAAAAAACTTGAAGTGATTGCTCTTCAGCTAACAGAATGAGATCCAGCTGACCATATTTGTGATCCAGTCTCTAAGAAGCTAAGTCACAATGCAAGCTTAATGATCTTACTGCCATGGGAATCAGTTTAAGGGAGAAATTACTTCTTCAACTGCAAAATCTTTAGAGCACCGAACAAATGTCTTAATTAGTAAGTCAGGAAAAGGGGAGAAAATTTGAAACCAAGGGAGTGATTATGTTTTGGAAGTCACTCGTGATTAGACTAAATTAACTCAACAGCACCAAACAACACTGGCCTTCTAAGAGCTCAGCTACAAATATGAATTGAAATTTTATGTTTTATAATGCTGAAAGTAAATAATATGCACTAGTCTGCCTTGAGTGCCTTGAGCAGAAGCTTCTACATTAAGTGTTTGTGGTATTCTTTGTAAAGGCACAGGAGGGTGTGTATTTAACATATATTTCCATATGCACACAGTTCCCCATGCAACAGTACTTCAGCAGTGCCTGCCAAAGTGCTGAACACAACCTTAAGGAACAGTGAGTAGTGCTCAGTCTCTGCAACCTCACATATTTCCTTAAGCAGCAGTGAGCATCCTAGAGACAGTGCTGCTCCAAAGTGGAAGCCACTGCCTCGGGAATCCCATACCATGTTCTGTGACTGCAACAGGGTAATTCTTGTCAGACTCCAGCACTGATATATCCCAAGGGAGTGCAGGAAAAATAGAAGCACTGCTCTCAGCTTCTCCAGATTCTTTACTCATGGGCATGTGTCTTCCCATGTGACTAAAAGCATATGTGCATAGGGAATAATCTTTAGTAGAGAACATATTTTTCTGCATAACTTTCAAACTGGTTTATGACACTGAAAGTTGTAAAAGAGCTGTTATATCAGTCTTGCCATTGGTTTCTGCTGAATCCTACTTCATTCTGCATGGGGGTCCCTAGCAAGGAGCTACAGAGTACTCTACCTGGGATATGGCCAGGAAGCGCCCAGTGCCAGTCACAGATGTTTCCAGATGTCTGTGAGACCACTGTCAAAACCTCATTGCCCATTTGAAAAAAAAAAAAACAAAAAAACGTCCCACAGCCAGGTAAGGGAGACCCTGCTGAAATCCAGCTCACATTTATTTAGGAAATTGCAGCTGCAAGGGGGAGAAGTAGGGGAGGAGGCACATGGAAGGAAACATTGCTGGGGTCAGAACTGGAGGGACATTTAAAAGAGAGACTCCAAGACACGAGTATTACTCAGGGACATTCCTGAAGGTTTGCAGCCCAGAGCAGCCCATGCCAGCATATGGACATCCACAGAGGAACTGCAGCCCATGGCACACAGGAAAATAAGTAGGAAGCAAGGAGTGTCACACACACCACTACACATGTGACCCCAGCTCCCCAGGCTGCTCATTGCTGAACCAAAGGGATTGGGATGGGTGAATGTAACAGACAGTGATGAAAAAGGAGAAGTTGATGCTAAGAAGAGAGGAGAGGAGCTGAGGCTGAAGATGAGCCTGGGAAAGAAAGATGAAAACTGTCTCCCTAAGTGTCATTTTAATGTTTGGGTTTTTTTCTGATTGCTTCCTTGCTTTTTCTCAAAACTTGAATCACTGATTAGAAATTTATGCTGATAAACAGCAATAAATTTCATTGAGTTAAAATCTCACTTGAGTCTGGTTTGCTTTCGATGGCGTTATTGCTATGAAATTCTGTAAGAACTTTACATGAAGGATTGAATCTGAGGTCACAGCATCTGAAGTGGGATACAGCTTTTTGTTTATAGACTCGTACACTAGTCTAGTTCAGTTCTAAACCTGCCAGCATGCAGCTGGCTAGACCCTGCTGGAAAACTAAATGGAAGGATATACACCTCTGTGCCTTGACAACATGGTACCACTGCCCTCCTGCAAAGGTGAATGTTATAATTGCAGGTTAAGACAGCATGCATTGGAGACTGCACCAGAGAACAGAGGCACATCAGTTCAAGTGCTAGCTTTCAGCTCCTGATGAATATGAAACCAAGAGGCAACATGGCTACTGAATCTTCAAAAAGTGCATTAAGGAGCTTGCCTTCTCAATGAGATTTTATGCAAATCTCTATTGGTTACCAGGGCATATTCTTAAGAACTGCATCCTGAACTCAAAAAAGTAATTTTCTCACCACGAGATCAATTAAACCCCCTCACCCCAAGGGAAGCAATGAGAGTTTTGTCACTTGGATCTTTTCCAATTAGATGTGAGAAAGCAGTCAAGATGCGGAATACACTGGGGAGTACTGGCAGAAGATGACCAAATTACTTTTATTCTTCTGATTTCTGTGATTTTATGAAACTGCAAGATTTCCTAACTTAGGTTAGAAAGGTCTCCAAGCCTCTGATCAGCTGAACCAATATTTCATACCTAA
This sequence comes from Grallaria varia, assembly GCA_013396735.1. Taxonomy (NCBI): domain Eukaryota; kingdom Metazoa; phylum Chordata; class Aves; order Passeriformes; family Formicariidae; genus Grallaria; species Grallaria varia. The sequence goes on from VWZG01012148.1 coordinate 9,784, forward strand.
TGGCTGAAAAATTATTTTCGTTTCTAAGCTCTCTGTTTAAAATTAGCTTTAATTTCCAGTCACTTCCTCACAATAGTTTTAAGCAACTTCTAAGAAATGTCAAGATTTGTGAATTCTAGAAATAGCTTTCCTACTCATGTATCTATTCTTCTGTCAAGAAGACTTTTTTCCCATAAAGAAGTCCCAAATAAACCCTTTGTTTTTTAATTCACCGCTGAAAACTACCCCACTTGCTGTATGATGAATAGTTAGTGCCCAGTTTTTCTTCCCTTTTTAAATGCCCAAGTTGTGCTGGTATGACTGCATTGTTTTATTATTTCTTTGGGTTAGAAGGAGTAATTCTCTCCTTATACTTTCTCCCTGTCTGCTGAGAAACTGGCTACAAAAATTCTCCAAAAGAAGTTGGTTTTGCACCAGAGTTTGACAGAAAGCCTGTTTCTGAGGGTTGATCTTCAGGCATGGATGATAGCGAAATGTGGGCCACGAAGAGTTATACCTACTGGAGTAAAAGCAAACTAAGTGTTGAGTGGTTGCTCAACATCCAGGGAAAGGCTGTTTAACAATAGGGGGCAAAATCAAAGCATAGAAGAAGCATGACAAAAGAGATGTCTACACTGATACCTGTGAAAATCAGTCTTCTGAGCCAGGCAGGCTGAAAAGGACCGGACATGGAAAGAAGCATCAGCAAGCAGCAAAATGGAATTGTCCGGAAAGATATTGTAGGGAAATGCCTTTTATAGACCTGATAATGGGGAGGGTCTGGGTGATGAAACAAACACAGAACTCTGGGATTACAGGGCACAAAGGTTAAAATACAGTCAGTAGTGGCACCAAAAGTCATATTCAACACATAACTTCAGATTTCTTCATTAACAATGAAAATCATAGAATTATAGATTCTTTTAGATTGAAAAAGATCTCTAAGATCACCAGCTCTAACCATTAACCCAACAGTGCCAAGTCCAAGGCCACATCTACATGTCTTTCAAATATCTCCAGAGATGGTGACTCCTCCACTTCCACAGGTAGTCTGAACCATGGCTTTACAAGTCTTGTAGTGAAGAAATGTTTCCTAATATCCGATCTAAACCTCCCCTGGCGCACCTTGACATCTTCCTCTTGTGCTATTGCTTTTCACCTGGGAGCAAAGACTGATCCTCACCTTGCTACAGTCTCCTTTCAGATACAGAGAAAGATAATAACCCTCTGAGCCTCCTTTTCCCCCAGACTAAACAACCCCAGCTCCCTCAGCTGCTCCTCATAGTGGTCCAATAAAGAAATACTGGGAAATATAAACCTATTCTAGTCATTAAAATATTCCATTATGTCTCCACCTCTGGCATCAGCAATATTCTGACTAGGTGAGCACTGAGCAGTATTCTGTGTTTTTGCAGTAGAAAGGATAACACTTTGCAGCAAAAATAAATTACAGAGGCATTACACAGGAAGATGGGAACACATTCAGTATATTCTCTAAAACATACATACATAAAGCAGCTCCCATGCTTACAGAGCCATTTTGTGGTTGAGTTGATGTCTTCTGGGCAGTGACGTAAGAGACAAGAAGCAAAGGTGTGTTGCATGACTGAATTAGTAAGGCTAGTCCTTTCAGGAAGAAGTGACTTTTGACAGCTACAGCACTGTGAGAATACATAAATGGTAATGCTGTTCCTTATAGAAATCAGGTTTTAGGACTGTCAGAAGAGGTTTAAAAGAGGGGGAAAGTAAAGAAAACAACACTCTTGGCTGCAGGGATGGTGACAAAATGCTAGAGTGGTCAGGATGCAGAGGCGGTAAAGATCTGATATGCCATACTTCAGGAACTAAAGTTGTTTTTCTATTACTCTGGATGATATTAGAGACTTACACCCTCCACAGACATTAAGAGTTACAGTGAAAAGGAAAATATACTAAAATCAATGCCTCCTTCTCAGAATATTAATTCTACTTAGTGAAAAAAAAGCAGCTCGCCAATACCTAGCATTAGCCTCAAAGAGACTGTCTACTTGCCCAAAACCCATCAAGTCCTGTAGCATAGTGACAAACTTGATACAAAGCAGTAACTAGTCATTATGTACCCTTAATAGAATAAAATGTGTGAAAATTTGAAAGATGTCCTTTCTACCACCAGTATGATCCCTAACATACTTTAATCAGCTACAATATGATCCTATTATAAAGTACTTCTAAGCCCAGTAGTAGAAGAAGTTTTACGCACTCATGCTGCAGTTTTTCAGGTGGTGGAGCTACATCATATATCACACACACATGCAAAAAAAACCCCAAAAAAACTCATAAAACCACAAGAAAGAAATTTTAAGTTGTTTAGAGCTTGAAAGCCTTTTTTCTTCTTGATGTCCAGCTTTACCATACAAGTTCCTATTATTAAAAATAAGCACTTAGGCACAGCAGGACTGCTAGCCCACAAAGGGATTTAATAATCCCAAATGGCCTAACATTTTTTCAGACTCTGTGCTGTGAGTATTAAAAACAGTCATTCTTTCCACCCTGTAATTTCCCCTACAGCTTCTACAGTTAGGAACATTTCCAATGGAATTATTATTAAGGACCAATTTTCTTCCAATCAACAGGAAAACAAAGCAGGACTTCCAGGTAATCTTTTGTCGCTCTGATGTTAGGTGTTATTATTTGTCATGGGAACAGGGAAACAGTTATAGAAATTAACATTGTCCTGTACGGGTAAGCTTTGAAGCTTTATCTTTTGCTTTTTACCCCGGAGCCCCTTCTGGAAAATATTTTTTTAAGATACATTTAAAATCCAGTACAATGCGGTACAGATCTATTGTTCCAAAAGGGACAAGAATACAAACTCATAAAACTGTCAAAAAGCAGTAGTCTAAAATTCAGAAAATTATCTCATAGATCTGAGCTTATTTAAACAAAATGCCTTGTAGTGAACAGTGGAGTTTGGGAAAGAAAACTAAATATATGACTCAGAATTAATTACTTCAGAAAAGACATGTGAAATGACTTCTTTCCATGTTTTGTTTCTTCTTAACAGACTAAACATTAACAGTTTAACACTGTTAACATAGCATTTTCATTATTCATATCACTACTACTACTATACCCCAGTACCTGAAAGGTCCAGTCAGGCAAATAGTAGACAAATGAGAAGTGGTATAAAAACAGAGGCATAGAAAAATTTCATTTGCCTCAGCTGAACACATAAAGCTAATTAACACTAACTGGAACATTCTACATTTTCCAATGCTTTCTCAAGGTCTTTTAAGAGAACAGACAGAAAACAGATCTTTGCTTCTCTGTGGTACTCTGCAATGAAAAAGCCATAATCTTTCTTACTTGCCACTGGCTTCTGTGGTTTAAGCCTGTTAGCTCACATATCTCCTCAGAAGATCAGAGAAAGGAATTTTAGATGTGTATGAGCCATAAGCTGAGGGTCCTAAAATCCGGAGACAGCTGCTTCCCGAACAAAGCCCAGCTACCCCACCACTAGTACTGTGCTTAGAAATGGGAATTTTCTTTTGCATATTGCAGCTGTGAAACATAGGAGCTCTAACCATGATTATTATTTGGGAAAGATGCATACACCTGATATTAGGATTGCCTCTCACTGTGTTTTGCTGCCTGCTTAGATTTAACATCAATTAAACACCCAACACTTGGTTCAGACCTTTAGTGTCACACTCAAAATTGTGCTGCCTCATATGCAGCACAAGAGAAATTTCAAACTTTTCTGACTTCATCAAACTGTAGACTGCTGGTATGAGGTGAAACATTTTCATGTTTTTGCACGACCCACCTGACTTAAATATGGGAAAGAGAATGATAAGGAGCTAACACTGGTGTTAGGACTACTTCCACAAGGGTCATATTGCTAGTACACTATTTCCTAAGCAATAATCATAATATTTTTTTCAACACGTAGCTGCACAACACAATGCACATTATTCCCTCTTGAATTCAGATGTCTTATTATTCAGACATTGAAAATACCAGGGCTAACTTCATCTCCAGGCCATGTCCAAGAAAGAACCCTTGCCAAACAAATGTATGGCCCAGCTTTGATAAGAATGGCTTGTTTGTGAATAAGTACATTCATTGATTCTCCTGCAGAAAGAGACTGAGCCCTTTCAGAAGGGTCACTGTGCTGTATGCTGTCATTGTACAGACACACATTTGGCACTTCCAGGGCATAGTTCCAGGCAGACCACAGGAGACAAGACATTATTAAGTGATTTAGATCATAATGTACCTTTCCCTGCTGCCTAGCATCTCACTTACTTAAGGAGTACAAGAAATATAGTAGGAATAGTATTTGCTGGTTTTGACCCTTAGTCCAAGACCACAAGATAGCCAGACACATTCCAGAAGTCAGGAGCTTGAACTTTGAGTTTATGATGGGGGACTGAAAGACAGACGAGGAATCCCAGTAAATTAAATCAGGAACACTACTACATCAAGTAATAAACTTGATGGGAAAGAAAACTCTGCTGGGAACACATTATTTCAAGGGGAAAACTCACATATTATCAGGCCTAATTACTGAATACAGTGAACTCCCAGGTCCCTCACTAGAACAGGAATACTCCTGTACTTCTGTCAGCCCTTCCTAAGTCTTTGCAGAGAAGACCCACGCAACTCCAGCACATGATGCCACCCAAGGGATACACTCCTTCACTTACAACCACCACACAGGTTCTTCCCATGGGCTCCAGTTATCCAAGATTTGCTCCAACATGGATTGTCTTCATGGAGCACGGTCCATCGGGAACCCACTGCTCCAGGGTGGGTCCCCGACAGGCCACAGCCACTACCAGAAATTCTGGTCCTGTGTGAGCTTCTCTACACAGACCATGAGTCCTGCCAGGATCCTGCTCTATCATTGACTCTTCACAGGTAGAAGTTTCTCTCAAGGGCCTCAGGCCCCCCTTTATCAAGGGATTAAATGCATTTAACCAACATTTTGATTCACCCCTCTCCATGGGCCGCAAATAGCTTTGATATGCATGACTACTTTAGAGCAAAGTGGGGAAAAAAATTGTCTTATCAAAAGAATGCTTACCATGTCAACAATGATGTTACTTACAGGAACAGAAGCAACACCCTTAGGAAACTGATGAAACACAGAGAGAGATTCACCACAAGTGAGGTAACAATCTCACTTTCAATAATGGAATAAAAAGCTACAGTTCTCTGCTCTGAAATGAGACAGAATAAAGATTTAACTACATTTAACTGCACTACTGTTTCTTTTGTAGCATCCATTGCTGTCAAGTTTGACTAGAATTTTCAAGTATTTCCACTGAAAGACTTACCGAAACTGGTGCATAGCTGAAAAGATATTTGTGTTTCAATGGACCGGAATTTTCCCAGGTATGAAGTCCTGTAGACCACTGTAATGGCATTTCAGTACTGCAGTTAGTTTTTCTGCTAAACAGTTGCAGAAATATTTTGAATCTGTGTCATTTAAATGCCCGTTTAAACCTCTGATTCTGCCTAAATCATGCCATAATTTTTCCCATTCCTTCTAAGAGCACAATTCAGGATTTGGTACTAAGAATGGTTGAACTGCAGTGCAGTATCTCGCAATTTGTCCAAGTACTGTAAAAGGCATTTTTACAGGTTTCCCATAGTAACATTTCTAATGTAAGATCTATGATTATCCCATATTTGCCAATCAGTGACAGACATTATGAATAACTCACAGAAGCATTTGTTCTGCTGTGTACCTCCAATAGAGGAACTGCCTCAGAAGGGTACAAATGGAGTATTCATGTAATACAAAGTTACAGACATATTAGGAGCAAACTGAAGTGTCCATAAACCATCTGAAGAGGATTTCCTCATATCTGTAATGAGTTTCAAGCTAATCTTTGCGCACCATGTCTTTAGGTAGATAGAAGATAACAGTACATGTTTGACACCTTGAAAAGGTATCCTAATCAAAGGTCATTCTGAGTCATGCTGACACACTTAAAAGGGTTTGAAATTTTTCTCTGAGTTTTCCTCATGTTTGTCATGTTTATTTTTTTAAAAAGCATTTCTGTCTGGATATGTTTAGAAATATCTTCACGGAAAAAAAAATAAATTAATTGTACTATCTATAACCTAGAAAAAAAGGAACAAAAGAAGAAAACTCTTCATCAGCCACAGGAGCTCAAAAATTAAAGTTTAAAAAAAAAAAAAAGAGGCCAGAAGTTTTGGGAGAATAAGAAGAATAAGAACTGGCATAAATTACAATGCTTAATTGTATTTTCCAAGCAAACATCCTTCTGGTCCTTCTGCCTGTAGAAGCATCAAACACAGAAGCTGTAACTAAAGTGTGCATCTTTCAACCAGTACTGGAACA
>VWZG01012148.1:16301-26460 GCA_013396735.1 Grallaria varia
ACACTTTGTAGAAATTTGCATCACATTCTATTTTACTGTTAATTATATAATAATTTATAATTTATAAAATAATTATATCCCATATTAAATGGCTTTATCAAAGATTGTTTCAAGTCCATTATACGCAACTGAAAAAAGCTTTTGTTTGCTTAATTCAGTCTGTCAAACTTTCTGTGCTCACTTAACTGAATTCTGATTTCATTGTAAGATTTTAATACTCTGCATGATGGGTTTAGGGCCTCTGTCATGGATTAAAATTCTTGGTGACTACTCAGTTTCAGTGAAGTGATCATATGAGACAGAGACGAGAGTAGTGTGAAGTAGGAGGAGAATGGAATGACAAAGGTACATGAGAAAAAATAATAAGATTGAGGTCAGGACTTAGAGTATTAACCACGTGACAGCTTTCACCCTGTATGGGTTTTATTTAGCGTCAGCCTAAATCTGACAGGAAAAAAAGACTGTTTGAGACAAAACAATAAAAATCTTAGAGTATACTGAATTCACTAATGAAATTTCCTGTTTTCCTCCACAAAATGTCAGCTTTAATCTTTGTTTTTCAAAAGGTCATTTGGGAGGGGCTTGCTGAATTTGGCCTCTGAAATCACTCAGAGAGCCTCACCTACATACTCTGTGTTCCTGTCACATATTAATTTCAGTGCAACTATGCATCGTGCACGGTGTATCTCATATAAGTGTATTAAGGCTGTGTCCTGAGATTCTAAAAGCGGGTGCTGGGACAGAAATATGCTCACTGCTTACAGACAGAACTATTAGCACAGGTAGAGTGTTTACAGAAAAGTAAGAGCTGTATTAATTTAAATTAATTTAGATTAAATTAAAGAAAGATAAAATCACTGTTACAATGGCTGACCTGGTTGCATTTTCAGTAACTCATCTGTAGTTTTGAAGAATGTAGAGACCCTTTTTTTCCTATCACAGTCTAGATGCAGAAAAAGCAAATATTAACTTGATTGTGTAGATATGCCAGCTCAATCAGCCAGACACCAAAATGCAGCTTCTCATTGCTAAAGTAAAGGCAGGAGCTGTGCCTACCAAAGCTAGAAAAGCTTTAAAGGTGTAACTGCTCTTGATACACATCTTTGGGCTCTGTTTTGGCACTCTATCTGTAACGAGCCTTTACATTCTGAAGTCTGAGAGTACTCAACATGCAGACCTGCTTTGAGCTCACTGTGAAGTACCAAAATCCATCACTGTGACCCTGACTGTAGCTCAAGCTGCCTGATGGCATTAGTTGACAATTGTACCTCCCACAGGAGCATTGCTTTTTCTCCCTCTGGCATCACCTATGGCTTTTGTCTCTACGCATGAAGAGAAAGTCCCTCAGACTGGTCAGGTCTCTTTTCTTACTTTACCATGAGGCCAAAAAAACACCTAGAAACAGACAGCTGTTGAGATGGTCATCCCACACAAGCCTGGGCTTCCTGAATTCCATTAGCATGCAGATATTTGCCACCATTCATCCTGTGCTTTCCACTCACACAGCTGTTGGCATTTACAGCCTGGATGGATAAGATGAGTGAGGTCTACTTGGCATGATTTCCCTTTTTCAGGGAATATCTAACATTCTTTGCAACAGAATGAGAAAAAACATGAAAGCAAAACTGAGTAGATGAGTCTTGGGCAATTAGCTGAGGAGAATAAAGCAGTCTAGATTACTGTGCTCCAATAGGGCATGTATATAAACCAGACAGCTACAAAGAAAATTAATGGCACTAAAGATCTCATTTTGAACATAGAGCTGAGATAGAAACCTGATCCCACCAAAATCAGTGGCTGATCTCTATTTTCACCTAATAAGGCTGCTGTTTCACCATCAGGTTTGAAAGCATCATAACCTCAGTATGTATGCACACCTGACCGTTTCATTTTTACAGATCTCACATGCACTGCAAATTGCAGACTGCAATGTTACACTTGTTGTGGTATTGCATTACAATCCAAATCTGTACTTCATAGTTAAATACACTCCTATCAGTGCTTGAGCAAAGTAGTTCACATTTCGACATACAAATCTGTGCACTTCTGTAGGTCGTCAGAGGTTTACAGGAAAGCAGGGGCCCAAAGGTATGTAATTCACATAATGTTTGAAGAAAAAAGAGCCAACCTGCTATTTACATGAAGTTAAACCTAACTTCAGGTCTCGGTAATGAGACTAACATTGCCCTCTTCTGGTTTGAACGTTCAAATAAAGTTAACACAGACACAACACATGTATTGTCATTACGTTAGTGATCAAGTTATCCACAAATTCTGTTACTAAAATCAATACTAAAGCCCTAATACAGAAAAAGAAATCCGCTTTGTTGTCGATCAGTGAAAAATACTTTATTTTAAGTCTTTATTTTAACTGCAGTACATTAGAAATTAGTTCAACAAAATGAATATGAGGAAAATTTTTTTCTGGGCTGGTGACTGTGGACTGGAACAGACTGCCCAGAGAAGTTGTGAGTCTTATTCTGAAAGGGTCTGGTTCTGAGTGGTTCTGTGAAATTAAACAAAATGTTAGGCAATTTTTAGGATTTTAAATGTCTTCCAATATGGATGAAAGAAAAAGCACAAATACTTTATTCTTATACAAAGCTTTTCAACTTATAATTAGTGCAGGCAGTTTGGGCAAAGTGCAGGAAGTTCAAGTGATTAAACAAAGGTTTTGCTTGAAGCTACTGCTAGGAACAAGTAGATGAACAGTAGAATGCTGTCAAGCAGTTACACAGGCCACTAGATGTCTGAAAAAATTCGCAGAGTAACTGACCTAAGATTATGCCTAGAATATCTGTGAACTTAATTTTAAGATAAATAATGAATTTAAGTTCATTCCTCTTTGAAATCCACGCCTGTGCCTGCGTGTCTTGGGCATGAATCATTTCACACAATCATAGACTGCACAGTAAACCAGGCTACTTATTTCTTACAAACCATTCCATTTTCTGCACACTCTATTGAGATGCAGTTTCAAGTATATCAACTTCCTTTCTGTAGACATATTTTGTTGTTGCATCTAGTCAGGTCTTCCCATTTACTGGTCCTAAAACAGATGTAAAAACTAACAGTATAGTTGCCATGTAGAAATGAGTATGTCTTTATTGATGGAAACAGTGATGGCCTGGCCTGGACTTGATGGCTGGTTAGTCTGAGGCTGACAGACCAGAAGCAGATATGAGAATCAGTGTTGACTGGAAGACATTAAGTATGAATAAGGTGTGTTCTTAAGATCTCCCTGCGCAGATTTTTTAACTGAAATCCTTTCCCTCTGACAAGCATGGGCAAGAGGAGATGATAGCTCAGCGATTGTTTTTTTCATTGCTTCATTGCTGTCCCTAACCCACCAACCATACATATGTTGTTGAAACCAGTGGTCTCTACCAGCAGGAGTTCTGTGTTTCTGAAGCAGTAGCTGAACATGTATTTCAGATGAATCACAGTGTTCAAAACAATACCAGCCTCACCTCCTTGCAGTAGTACTGGCTACAACTCCCCATGCTTCATGTCATTTCTCAGTGCTTTCACTGAACACCAGCAGTCTGCAGAAAGTATGTCAGTAAAAACAGTGCTATCACACTTTTTTCTTTCTTTTATTCTTTTTTTTTGTTCCCCCATTCTCTAATTTTTCCTGACACCTGTTTGCTCCGTTGCTTAGTTTGTGAGGTGGTGGCTCAGGCTAACAAAAGGACAAAGAAACTCCTGGTGGGTTCCTGGGAAAGCCTAGCACCTGGGGGAGACAATTCCCAGAACCTTATAGAATCACAGAATCATAGAATCATAGAATTGATTGGGTTGGAAAAGACCTCAGAGATCATCAAGTCCAACCCTTGGTCCAACTCTAGTCAGTTTACTAGATCATGGCACCCAGTGCCACAGCCAATCTCAGTTTAAAAACCTCCAGGGACGGTGAATCTACCACCTCTCTGGGCAGGCCATTCCAATGCCTGATTACTCTCTCTGTAAAGAATTTTTTTCTAATATCCAACTTCAATTTCCCCTGGCAGAGCTTAAGCCCGTGCCCCCTTGTCCTATTGCTGACTGCCTGGGAGAAGAGACCAACCCCCACCTGGCTACAACCTCCCTTCAGGTAGTTATAGAGAGTGATGAGGTCACCTCTAAGCCTCCTCTTCTCCAGACTAAACAACCCCAGCTCCCTCAGCCTCTCCCCATAGGACTTGTGCTCCAGTCCCTTCACCAGCCTTGTTGCTCTTCTCTGGACCCGCTCCAGCACCTCAATATCTTTNCTGTAGTGCTCCATGGGGTTATTGTGGCCAAAGTGCAGGACCCGGCACTTGGCCTTATTGAACTTCATCCCATTGGAATCAGCCCATCTCTCCAATCTATCCAGATCCCTCTGCAGAGCCCTCCTGTCCTCCAGCAGGTCAACTCTCCCTCCCAACTTGGTGTCATCAGCAAATTTGCTGATGATAGTCTCAATCCCCTCATCTAAATCATCAATAAAGATGTTAAACAGGACTGGACCCAACACTGACCCCTGTGTGATTAAAATGAAGAAAGGAGTGTTATGACTATAACATGGCGTCTCTTTGCGAATCCTGTCAGATGGGAACACAGGAAGACCATCCTTAGGGCTATGTCACCTGCCTATCACTCCAGAATAATTGGTTTATTGACTATAGAAATCCAAATTGCCTAAGAAATAAAGTATAAAAAGATATTGGACATAAGCAAAAACAAGGAGAAGTTCTCTCAAGCTCTGCAGAGGTGGCTGATGGGTTGGTTGCCTTCTCTCCTTCCACTCACTTGGAACACCTCAGTGGTGAGCAATCATCTTTATTGCCATTCATATATATGGGAATTTTAATGTGTGTACTTGGGCTGTGTTGCTGGGTTACTTTGTTTTAGGGTGTATGCACATGTTTTTAGTATTTTGTTGTGCTTTTAGAGGGTGCACTTTGTTTGTCTGGGTGTAAATTAGGCAGTAAACCGCTATCACAGTTGATGCGAACTCATTTAATTGTCACAAATCTGTACTAACAAACATGTTGTTATGTGAGTTAGTCCATCTTTCTGGTGCTGGCAGACTCAGTCAACAACAAAACAACTCAGAAGGCTTGCTGAGGAGTTTTCTTTATCGATATTAGGTGCAGCCTCTATAAAAGATATAGAATGCCTTGTCTTCACAGTGAAGCTGTTCAGTGAATGGTCTCCTAAGACACTCTAACAGACTGTTCTGGGACATTAAAAAAGCTTTGATACCTTGGGGGGACCTTAATAGACAAAAATAAATTAACACAGGTTGGACAGAAGATTATTCTTTTTCTGCCCCACATTTCATGTGACATTGTTCTTCCCATCACCATCTCAGGGTTAGTCAGAACTGGAACTGTGCTTTTTTTTTCACACTGTCTATTGTCTTTGTGAAGAAGTCTTACTTAGACACAAATTCTGCATTTCCTGTCAAATATCAACAGCTACCAAAGTCTGATATTGCTCTTGTATTTAAATGCTAAATGCATATCCAGCAAAATCAAATTTTAAGACAGTAGATTCAGCAACATAAGTTAACACGTTGAGGGCATCAGGCCATCAGCATAGTTGCTAAGTGATTGGCAATATGTTCTAAATATGCACATGCTTAACTGCTCCTGGGGTATTTTTAATCTGGTAACACTCAATCTGCCTATCCACAGGGCATCTGAGTGATGACATGCTTAGTCGTCTCTTTTCCTTTCCTCCAATCTTCTTCTCTACTTTGAACCAAGTGCTCTTGTTTCTTTTCAATGATAAGGGAGCTTGGCTGCCTGCCCAGACTTCTACCTGCTCATCTGCCTGTCCTGAAAAATGCAATAACTGCAGCTTGAAAGCAGAATGTCAATTGTTCTCTGGGAGAACACAAATTTGGGGGAAAGATGGGAAGTGCGAAGGGGGGGAGGAGAACTCACTTATCATGCAGTAAGAATGCTCTGGGCTAAAGTACAACTGTCCTGGGTCAATTTTCATCACGCAGAAATTTTTGAGGTGGGGATGACAGTCAGGTAACTTGCAAGTATGAATAAGGGGAGGAAATAAGGGATAGGAACAGGAGCATTCTGCTAAAAGTCGGTGGCAATAATGGGTTCAACAGTACCACTGTGGAGTTCTCTGTTCCTAAATATTGTTGCAAAGACAGTTCCCTCCCTTTCCTCAAGTACCTTTGACTCCACAGGTCCTTGAATATATTCAAACTCTATGTTCAATTTCAGGCACACAGAATAAATTGTACTTCATATGCTCAGAAATAGTGTTTAATCTGTTATCCTGATAAAATCATCTTTTCTAGCCTCGAAAAAGCTCCTCATTTCAATGCCCAATTTCAGCCGTGTTTGCTCAAGGCCTCCTTCCATCCTTCACCTTCTCAGCCTTCTAAGAGCAAGATGAACAGCACATTGAAAATTTCCACTCTATATAGTTATAAACAAAAATTATCTAATGAAGACTTGGGTACCTGAAGAAGATTCTTAATTGCATTATAAAAACTTTCAGGTTATAAACCAGGTACCTGCAAGTTCAAAAGTGCATATATAGCTGTGACTAAAGGTTTTTGCTATGACAACCTCTTTTCCCAGTTCAAGATTACTTAAGCAACATGAATGAAATCTTTTCATGTCTTTTCTTCTGAACATTATATATTCTCTGTGTCAGAGAGAAAGGGAGAAACAAAAGTATTATCTATTCTCCTCATTCTAACAATTTGGAAGCGTAACCCACATAAAACACGATTATAAAATTCTTAATTTGAAAATCACTAGAAATGTATCCATGGAAATGAGTGATTTTAATAAATAAATGTAAATAATTATTGCATTTTTTGAATGGTAGAGAACAGGAAGAACTGCTACATGAGAACTGCACCTGCAATCTGTTCCACAAAATAATCTTCAAGAACTGGTAGTGCTACCAGCATACCTTATAACATTTCTACGTGGTTATCATAATTATAGCTCAATTGACAAGAAAAAAGTTAAATACTCAGTACAGTACCTATATTTGTTACTATGAAAGCTCTGTTAGCTTTTATGGTACTGCATTTGGTGACAGTCACTTATTTTCTAGCTTGTCTGGGAACTGACCAAAAGCAAAATGCAAAATCCCAGTTGTTATCAAAACAAATCCTGAGAATCCTATAAACTAGAACATGCAGAGATCCCTTGAGTCTTCACTGAAATCCAACATATGAAGCAGAACACTGCAATGAAATAATGCCTGATGTCCCCATACAGAACACAGGGCATGTTGCAAAATTATATATGTTAGTTAAAATATTTATTGCTAAAGCCATTTTGTTTGTAGAAGCCTATGTTGTAATTCTCTTTTGCCCTTCATGACACAATTGTGTCTCCACTTTATGGACCATTTTTGGAAGAACCAGAAAAGAAATAGATCAAAGTATAGCCTGACATCAATCCATGTGGGGATAAAGGTTTATTCCAGCAGATCAGTAAGTGAAGATGAAAGACGTCTCCGTAGCCTGGAAATTTTGGGAACAGAAAGATTGCCATTTGAAAGTGTTTCTGGGAAGTTTTTCCTTCAGTTCTAGTTTGCATGAGTTTGCACCCTTATTTTCATCTGTATTTGGAGTATTCTTATACTCAAAGCAAAATAAGTAAATAAGTAAACAAACAAACACACGTACATACATAATCCTCCCAGAGCTCCGCATAATTTTAAGTCCAAATAATGCATTTCTCCAGTTGTCTTGTACCAAGACCACCCTACTTTTAAATGAATCACAGGTGGCAGATTCCTAAAATCAAAAAAGTGTTAGTTTATAAAATTTTTATATAGCTTTGTCTCAACATTCTTTAACACCTCCTTGACATCTAGACAGTTACCTCATCACACAAGGATACATATGTACTATACATTTTTTACTTGGACAACTATTATCACAGTGTCTTTAGGTCCATTAGAACTGCAAGAGTGTGTGTTGTATCTTTAAAGTCCCTTAACATTTGTTATTAGACATGTGAGTTTTCAACTCTGTGAAACCATTCCAAATGTGTCTGAATGGATTTTTTTACACTGCTAGGCATATGTTCGCTCAAAAGAACTCCCCAATTCAAAACGTGGATGCTCAAGGAAACAAAAGGTGTATTTTAAGGCAATGAAAAATTAAATTTGAACTTGTCAAATTTAAATTTGAACAACTCAAATGATCTGATATAGGTGTCACATCTTTGATTTCTCCACTTACTGCAATCCTTCTGCCACCAAGTTAGCAGAAACCACATTTCTTGGAGCAGCCAATTTACCCTTCTCCTATGTATAACTTTGTCCATATGCTGAGTTGATCTGTCAGATAAAGTTCTGGACTCTGACTTTGTTATTTTCTTAGTATTTCCCTGACCTACGTTGATATGAATGAGAATTAATCTGCGGATGTGTTGGTTTTGCTGTGCTTAAAATCTTAGGTAATAACTGTGAACATTGTTCTTTCCCCATACTTTAGTATGATTGAGAATAGATTCTGCATACCTAGAATTGCAGGCATTAAGTGGAAGATGATGACAATTCTGTATACAGTTTTAGAGAGGAAACAGAACCCCTAAGAAAGATGACAGCTGTGCTGTGACCTGGCATCAGACACAGCCTTCATAAATTAAACTAGTCAGCAGGAGCAGCAGGAGTAATTTTCCATTCTCAAAAGAAGGCATTTTTCCAGAGAAGGCACCTTTAACAAGAGTCAAGCTGAATGTTGGGTCTGGCCCCAGGCAGTGAAAAAAATTTAGCCTGCGAATCTCAGAGAGCAGCTGCCAAAAAATGCGTGTCTAATTTGCAAAATTAGGAGGAAGGTCTTAGAAGTGTCCTACAGAGAGAATGTTGCTGCTGCTGCTGCTGCTGCTTGCAACGTCAAAATGGAAAAGTTTTTCTGAGGCATTCATGTCGTCTGGAACTGGCTGTCAGAGAGCCTGGAGAGGGAGAAAGAGCAAAGCACTGCTGATGGAGAGTAGCAAAGGAAAGGAGTTAAGTACACATTTTCAATAGGAAGACACAGCACTGTCAGATTGCCAGGGCAAGTCCTCTGTTATCATAAATGTAAACTGCAACAGCACTGTGTGTGAGTGCTGGGGATGCTGCTGCCGCACTTCTGACCTTCTTTGTCTGCCCTGAAGACCCAGACACAAAGGAGGACAGACATGACTGTCATCTGATGACTCACGAACAACTCCTTGGCGGTGTGCAATGGCACAGGCCCTACACAGCTTTTTCAACACTGATATGGGCCCACATGGTTGAGTCCTTCTGCGGCTCCTTTTTATGCTTGCCGATATTTCTCAGCTCAACACTAATCTTTTCATGATGTAATGAATCCTTTTATCCACTCCTCTTTCCAGCCTTAGCCTAATTCCCATAAGAAATATTTGCTCAATGCCAGGTCACATCACACTTGGGTTTTTTAATTTATGGGCTCTATAGGGTGTTTACTTTGCCCACCTTCAGCAAAATCACCCTGGACAAAAACAGCTGTTAAATGAGGAATGTGAATACAATTAGTATGTGTGGATCAAATGCATAAAACTCCCTGAAATGGTACTTGCCAAAGAATTTATTATGTTAAAGAAGAGAACAGCGTCAGCTGGATTATACAGTAACTGAGGCATGCCAGAGAGAAATTTGAAAAATATAGAAGGATGAAAACTTGTAATTATTAAGTATTACAGTTTATTTGCAATGTATCTGATACTGACCCCGAATTGCAGTTCACTGCTTGTCAGTTAATTAGGTGTTGTTAATAACATCAATTGTTAATAAGACAACTGATAGCAATTTAAGTTTTTCCCTTCTACAAGTTTGACCAAGAAAATAGTATTGGGGAAAGGATATATCTCAGAGTCATGGATCAGCTGACCAATTTCTACTCCTGCCTCACTGTCTATATATACCTCAAGTAAGAAAACTGGTGTAGGTGAGAGGAGAAAGCACAGAGTAATTGCAGCAGCAAACAGCAGATATGTACTCTAAAAAAATCACACTTCTAAGAATCAATTGCATAAGTAGAAGGAGGCAACAGATCAGTGGTTAATAAGCTGTACAAATTCCCTGGTACTGCAGCTTCCAGCAAGACAGTCAGTATGATTCATGTGATGCACAATGATGATTTTTGTCTTAAATGGTGCTATGATAATACAAAAAACATATCCAAGTTGTG
>VWZG01012148.1:26608-46800 GCA_013396735.1 Grallaria varia
CTTCCCTTCCCTTCCCTTCCCTTCCCTTCCCTTCCCTTCCCTTTTTTTGCCTTCCATCCTTCCTTCTCTTCCTTTCTTTTCTTTCCTTCCCTTTGTTGCTTTCCTTTCACTCTTTCTCATCACTAAAACTTATCTCTGGAAATGACTGTAGGATGCAATGCAATCATGAAAACAGTCTAGTGGTTGCAGCACCCCTTGGTTAACCCAAGACCTCTAAGTGACCATGACTGAAGGAAGCCACTAATGTGACCAAGCTAATTCTGAATCTGCACATGATTTAGCTGCTGCCAATTCTGTTCGAGCCCTGCTCACAGTAGAAGAGAACAATCACAGCTCAGAGCATATAAAAGCTGATCTGAAATCCATAACCTTCTCTAGTTGTCAGCATAACCTTCACCAGTATCAGCAAATTGCTGATGGGAAGGATGGGGAGTACAGCAAGTGATATGTTGCTCCATTGACAGACAATTCTTGCAGACAAGTGCACAGTTATTCCTGTGTTGAAGATATTTTGGGCATTGAATCCCAGGAATTATTTTTTTTAATTTTTTTTTTTTGACCACTTCAGACAGCAGCGATAAAAAATGGCACAGTTTGTCTTCTGTGGTAAGCAGCTGCTTGGATTGATGGCATCTGACATTGGAGTGAGCTCTGCCTGGCAAGGTCTGCTCTGCCATGCCCTGCCCTGCCCTCCGTGGGTGAAACCCCACCCCGACTCCCAGAGAGCCACCAGCTCTTGCTGTGCCCTGACAATAGTGCGCAGCTGTCCCAAAGATGACACACCTGTTTTAGATATAATCAATGTATATTTTATAGTTACTATTTCATTATACCTGTACGTTCAAGGGCTGACGTAGTATGTCCAAAAAGCTTAATCTGTATATGAGAAGAACACATGTAAAAAAGCAAAGACTATCCCAAACTAAGGAAAAAGAGAGAGATAGCCTTCTTGGAGACTTTTTGTTCCATCTGTACTGAATTGCTTTTTAGGTTAAACAAATGGAGACAATTTGTTCCTGTCTTCAGTGTTTGCCAGAGGATTAAATGGCTACTAGAGAAATTAACACTAATAAAGTATTGAAGTAACAATCCTAATACATAATCCTACTGTTGCAAAAAGGTACGGAAGTTCAGGAAGGATGAGGTTCAGTATGACTTTAGTATGCCTATAGAGCTTGCCTGTTCATAACTGTAGAATAATTAAAATGTACAAAGAGACATGGAGTCATAAGAAAATTGTTCCAACAATAGAAAGTACAAGAAGAACATATATAACGAGGAAAGACTTTCCTTTCATATTTCTTTTTTATTTAGAAAGTAAGAGGCATATTCTTTTTCTATTCTTTGATATCAGGGACAATCTCAGAAACTCTCTCTTGCAATTTCTCACACAATTTAAAATGTATTCAGACTAATTTTACAATGCAAGTAGGATGTAACTGCCATCTCTGTGAAGCTTAGAGAACTGCATTAGAAAGACATAAACTGAAGCAAATAGGCTACTGCCTTTTTTTTTTAACTGGTTAACAGAGTAATAGGCTTTAATGCAGTGTTTGTTTTAGCTTCTCCTATTTTTCTTGCATCTTTAAGTATCCTTACTTCCACTGTATCAGTTTTTCAGATGTGCCACTTGAAATTACATCCCCTGGCCATACCTGCCTTGAAGTTGCTAACAAAGAGTCAGAAACTTCATTTTCTGGATGGATTCCTGAAAAAGGTCGAACTGAAAACTACTAAGAATAGTTCGTAGAAATGCAGCAGTACTGTTGCACCACAAAAGATTAAAACATTTTAGTTTTGTGAGACAAAACTATTTTTCCTTTTGATGACCTCATGTATTCTGTTTATATTCTGTATAAAGTCCATACTGTATTGCAAAAGTGTGAAAAGGAACGTATATATGTTCAAAATATTTTGAATTCCGTGAAAGAGTTTTTAATAAGCTATTTATTCAACTTACAAAACTAATCTAAATTAGCTTTTCAGGACATTTATCAAACCATATTAAATCAGTGAGCCAAGAATGCTGTCATTGGCAGTCACAGGATGTTCAGAAAAACCTGTAATTGTTACNATATTGAGATGCTTAACCAAATATGAATATATCAATAAGATCCATATTAACATGTACATATTATAATTATTTCATATTAAATAATTAAGGTTTTAAACCAAACTTTTCCTTAATTTGCTTATATATTGTATAAAACCATTAGATAATAAGAAATCAGTTGATGCAATAATATGCCATAAATTATAGCCCACAAAGTTCCAAGGTGATAAACCTGTAAGTCTTGGTGAGGAATCTTCTAATTACTTGGATTGGTGAAAACTATTAAATTACAATTTGCATTTGCTTTCCATGTAGAACTCCTCCACTAACAAGCTGGAAACCATCACTGCTACTCCCAAGCTGAGAATCGTTTAACCAGCAGAACTGAATTGACAAAAGCACCTCTATTTGGTGAGGAAAAAAACCTGTCCTTTGGGGAAATGAATATCCTGAAAGGTTATTTGTTACAGGTAGGTTCTTGTCTGCTGTGAGCCTTTCGCCAGCAGCACTTCGGTTTGACTGATTAGTCAAGGCAGCTCTTCTGAAAAACATACAGTACAGAAATAGCTCCTTGATAGTGTTCTATGGAAGAGCAGAGCTGAGGGGAATTCTGAGGCCCCTATCCCTAGTCAATGAGTATCCGAGCAGATCTGCTTCTTTGGCTTCTCAAGACATGGTAAAAATCCATCCTGGACAAAAAAGAGAGAAACAAGTTGCATTTACCATCAACACCCCTAATGCAATACATTCCTGACACAAAAATCACAACACCCCACCGAGCCAGTGATGGTTCAGCATCACACAGCCCTCCTCAGAAAACCCAATAGGCCTTCCCAGCTGCACTGTGGAATGTTGCTGCCTACTGATTGTGGAGGCTGGAAGCAGATGTGCATGGAGTCCCAAGTATGCTAAGACATACTGACACAGGAAACAAACAACATTAATAGAGAGTCTTATAGGAATTATTGAGGGTAGTAGAGGAGAATATATCTATAAAGAGTTCTGGCCAACAGAATTTCACAAATTACAGATTTCCTAGTGATTTTCCTACAGATTTCCTAGTTGGTAGGTATTGAAGCAAATCTAAACTGGGCATTGCTAGGGAAAGTGCTGTGTCAGAGCAAAGAAGCTTGACTGAGGAGAAATTTGTAAGGGCTGGAAACTGGACAGTGCTGGCAGCACCCAACTCTGTGGCATAGTTACCTCCTCGCAATATGTCCTGTAACTTAATGTCCATTCTATCCAGTCTGGCTATCTAGACTGAACTGAACTGATGCAGTAGTACCTGAGCCTCAAAATAGGTGCCATGTACTTTTACAGAAGGAAGAAAAAATTAGTACTTTAATGAAACATACACAATAAAAAATACAGGTTAATGATACAGGTTAAAAGTAACTGCCTGCGTGAAGATATTACATCAGTATGAAAGACAAGAACTGTACTAGTCTCTCATAATAATTTCCTAAAATCCAATCTAAATTCCTCTTCTGCTGTTGCTTGTGACCGAGGAGGAGACAGACTCCTACCTGGCTACACCCTCCTTTCCTTGCAGTTAGCCGTAAAAAAGATAAGGTGTAGCATATTCACTATTCTTCTAATCATCTTTTTTATATCTAACAAACTCCAAAGTATTTTTAAAAGAATAACATGGTTTAATTTAAAGCTTTAAAATCTTAATAAGAACAAAAATAAACAGTAATTAAAATTCAAAATTGAAATAATTTACTTTCAATTATCAGTTTGACTGTAAAATAATAAAATTAAAAATGANAAAAGTGTGAAAAGGAACGTATATATGTTCAAAATATTTTGAATTCCGTGAAAGAGTTTTTAATAAGCTATTTATTCAACTTACAAAACTAATCTAAATTAGCTTTTCAGGACATTTATCAAACCATATTAAATCAGTGAGCCAAGAATGCTGTCATTGGCAGTCACAGGATGTTCAGAAAAACCTGTAATTGTTACAGTTATCTATACGTGATTTACATAAAGTAAGTATAAAATAATGTTCCTCTGTGATCAGCCTTTTGCCAGGAACATTTCTTACTCTCCCAATATTGAGATGCTTAACCAAATATGAATATATCAATAAGATCCATATTAACATGTACATATTATAATTATTTCATATTAAATAATTAAGGTTTTAAACCAAACTTTTCCTTAATTTGCTTATATATTGTATAAAACCATTAGATAATAAGAAATCAGTTGATGCAATAATATGCCATAAATTATAGCCCACAAAGTTCCAAGGTGATAAACCTGTAAGTCTTGGTGAGGAATCTTCTAATTACTTGGATTGGTGAAAACTATTAAATTACAATTTGCATTTGCTTTCCATGTAGAACTCCTCCACTAACAAGCTGGAAACCATCACTGCTACTCCCAAGCTGAGAATCGTTTAACCAGCAGAACTGAATTGACAAAAGCACCTCTATTTGGTGAGGAAAAAAACCTGTCCTTTGGGGAAATGAATATCCTGAAAGGTTATTTGTTACAGGTAGGTTCTTGTCTGCTGTGAGCCTTTCGCCAGCAGCACTTCGGTTTGACTGATTAGTCAAGGCAGCTCTTCTGAAAAACATACAGTACAGAAATAGCTCCTTGATAGTGTTCTATGGAAGAGCAGAGCTGAGGGGAATTCTGAGGCCCCTATCCCTAGTCAATGAGTATCCGAGCAGATCTGCTTCTTTGGCTTCTCAAGACATGGTAAAAATCCATCCTGGACAAAAAAGAGAGAAACAAGTTGCATTTACCATCAACACCCCTAATGCAATACATTCCTGACACAAAAATCACAACACCCCACCGAGCCAGTGATGGTTCAGCATCACACAGCCCTCCTCAGAAAACCCAATAGGCCTTCCCAGCTGCACTGTGGAATGTTGCTGCCTACTGATTGTGGAGGCTGGAAGCAGATGTGCATGGAGTCCCAAGTATGCTAAGACATACTGACACAGGAAACAAACAACATTAATAGAGAGTCTTATAGGAATTATTGAGGGTAGTAGAGGAGAATATATCTATAAAGAGTTCTGGCCAACAGAATTTCACAAATTACAGATTTCCTAGTGATTTTCCTACAGATTTCCTAGTTGGTAGGTATTGAAGCAAATCTAAACTGGGCATTGCTAGGGAAAGTGCTGTGTCAGAGCAAAGAAGCTTGACTGAGGAGAAATTTGTAAGGGCTGGAAACTGGACAGTGCTGGCAGCACCCAACTCTGTGGCATAGTTACCTCCTCGCAATATGTCCTGTAACTTAATGTCCATTCTATCCAGTCTGGCTATCTAGACTGAACTGAACTGATGCAGTAGTACCTGAGCCTCAAAATAGGTGCCATGTACTTTTACAGAAGGAAGAAAAAATTAGTACTTTAATGAAACATACACAATAAAAAATACAGGTTAATGATACAGGTTAAAAGTAACTGCCTGCGTGAAGATATTACATCAGTATGAAAGACAAGAACTGTACTAGTCTCTCATAATAATTTCCTAAAATCCAATCTAAATTCCTCTTCTGCTGTTGCTTGTGACCGAGGAGGAGACAGACTCCTACCTGGCTACACCCTCCTTTCCTTGCAGTTAGCCGTAAAAAAGATAAGGTGTAGCATATTCACTATTCTTCTAATCATCTTTTTTATATCTAACAAACTCCAAAGTATTTTTAAAAGAATAACATGGTTTAATTTAAAGCTTTAAAATCTTAATAAGAACAAAAATAAACAGTAATTAAAATTCAAAATTGAAATAATTTACTTTCAATTATCAGTTTGACTGTAAAATAATAAAATTAAAAATGAAAGTAATCTTTGAATTAAAAAATAAAAGGTGAGTTTACATACCTGGTTATTAAGATTTGGTTTCAAATTTGTTTCTTATTTGAGAAAATGCTAACTGGATCTGGTTTTTCTAAAAGCTTTGAAATTGAGAAACGCACATTTCATTAGGAAATCCTGGATAGCTCTATATTTCGAGTTTATATTTAAAACATTCACTGGAAAGCATAAACATAATATGATCAAAACAGCATTGATAAACTCTTCACAGCTCATGCTTTTCCCAGCTTTTTATTCATTTGGTTAATCTTTACTATTCCTACAGATCATTTTTTAAATGGCCCTAACAATAATTACTTGTCCTTTTCTTGATACAAGCAAAAAGAAACTTATCTGAGAATTGCTGGGATTTTTTGCTTTACCATGTGCAAGCGACTTAATGCATCTAACCAAAACATGCGGTATTTGCACAGTGCTGACATTATATTTCTGATACTTTCCTTAAATTGAAAAGAAGATACCAAACTAAACTATTAATCATGTTTCCTACATTATACTTCATTAGGAAGATGGATAGTATTGGTATTGATAATGTAAATTTAAAAAAAAATGAGTGTGAGGCTTGATACAGTGTTGAGTTGTACTTTACAGGTAGACAAGACAGTTATATTTTCAGTGATGTCAATGCATTGAGCATCTCCAGAGATGTGTACTACCTTTACAAATATGTATCTGAAGAAAGGAAGGAAGCATTTTGAAAACAAATTACCATAGAAAATGAAATGTTTTACAGTACTAGCTTCCCAAATGGTAACTATGGTAATTTCTAGTTATAACAATGCAGTATCAATTTTTGGCATTTTACCTGTAGAGTCAAGGTATTTGTTGAGACATAATGTCATTCTGAATCAAAATACAAGAAACTATGGCCTCAAAATCATTGACTAATTCATTACAACGACTCCACATATATGAAATATTTATCTCTATTTCAGAGACAAGGGATGGAACGCTGATAGTTACTTACCAGAGTTCTTGCTAACAAGAGACTGATATGAAACCAGCTAAATATGCCAGCTTCTCTTCTTCTAAATGCTAAATGAGTCACATCAGTCCAAAGATGACAAAGCTAAAAATTACATTCATCTTTCTTCCTAGCTCTACCTCACATGAAGACTGCAGAGGCAAATAAATTGTTCCCTTGTTATCACTGCATGAGGAAACTTTGCTACACTTCTGCCCTGTAATGCACAAGAAGTTGTTCCTTTACAACAGCAATAGTGAAAGTTTCTTACTCCCCTCCCCACTTCACTTTTTTCTACATACCTGAGGTACACAGTTTTATTAGGAAGGCTTTAAAGCCTCCTGGAAGACCAACTCTCAAGATTATTACAGTAGGTCTCCAAGGGGTTCTAATAATTTTGGTAGCTTTTTCTAGTTTATCCCTGTAGCCCTGAGGGCTGGGAACACAGCTCCTTGTTTAAAGGGGAATCTCTAAGGTAAGACATTCCTCAAGAACAAAGAAGTGCAACTCCTTAGAAGCGAGATCTTGAAGTGACTTTTAAAATAAATGGGAGAAGTCATACAGGGCACATGGTAAACTTCTCATCAAAGCTTTGAGATTAAGATTGAAGAAATACTTCACTGATCTATCTTGTAAATAATTCTCTAGCACGCAGTTCCTTTTCTCAAGTGTAATGAAATTTGCCCATGCAACAAGTCAGCACAATGTTTATAAACCATGCAAAATGCAGCACAAATAAAAGGGTGAATGGTGCATAGGTCTTATATTGCACAGTGATGTTTACCCACTTCAGGGAAATGGAGCTTGATTTGACGTTACTCCCATCATGCACAAGATAAAAAGTGACATGTTTGTTCATATAAACAGTGTGTGTCAGTCAGAACAAGTTTCAGTTACAGTATTAGTGGTTCCTGTAACAAGGGAAAAGAGCTTCTGGTTTGGGTACCCATGGCTAGTTATAAAGAGAAAGAAAATCAGGGCAGGGAAAAAAAAAAAAAAAAAGGAAAAATACCCACTAAATGTCTTCCTACAGAATCACAACAGTACTTTCATTAACCAGACATGTAATAGGAATGAATAGCTCCTTTCTCTGAAGTTTCTGGGTATAAAATTTTACTTCTGACTGTAATTTCACTAATCTCTAGTTCTAGAGCATGGTAAAATCTTTGCAACAATACAGAACCAGGCAATAAAGGGAGCATCTAGCCTGCCAGTGAAGAAAGGAAGTCTCAAAGACCAATTATTAGTAATTAGAGTGGTTATTAAACTGTCAGGAATCAGGAGTCTGCTTGCTCAGTAAAATTAGATCTTTCAACTGAAGGAGTAAGGAATATGGAGCAGTAGTAAGCTATTTGACCTGACAAGCCAATCCAAAAGGATGCATAACTCCATGGCCCACTTTCCCCCCTTCAATTACATAGAAATTGCTTAAATAAGTGCTTTGACAACATAAACTGTGA
This sequence comes from Grallaria varia, assembly GCA_013396735.1. Classification (NCBI taxonomy): domain Eukaryota; kingdom Metazoa; phylum Chordata; class Aves; order Passeriformes; family Formicariidae; genus Grallaria; species Grallaria varia. The sequence continues at coordinate 34,928 of VWZG01012148.1, forward strand.
AATGGAGTTAAAATATTTTGTGTTAAAATTTGATAATTGCTAGCAAATCTTAAATAGCCGGTCGGACTCACTCAGTCCCGGCTGCTTTATAATGTAACCAAGTACTGATGAATTCTGTTCATTGAGAAATTAAAACAAGATGCCTCGGTTATGCCGTAGAATATGATAAACCCTGACTTTGGGGTGAATGACATGTTTTAGAGTAATAAAATCATTGAACAGTTTGAGTTGGAAGAGACCTCTAAATGTTGTCCAATCCCTGGAATGAGCAGGGGCATCTTCAAGTAGATCAGGTTGCTCAGAGCCCCCTTTGACATGACCTTGAATGTTCCAAGAGATGGGACTTCTATCCCCTCTCATGGCAACCTGTTCTTCACCCTCATTATAAAAATTTTTGTTACCCATATCTAGTCTTAATAAACCCTTTTTTAGTTTAAAACCATTATCCTTTATCCTATCCCTACATGTCCCATCACAATGTCTATCTCCTTTCTTTTAAGCCTCCTTTAGGTACTGGAAGGTGCTATAAACTCTCCTCAGAGCCTTCGCTTCTCCAGGCTAAACAACTCCAGTTCTCTTAGCTTTTCTCCACAGGAGAGGTGCTCTGGCCATGTGGTCTTCTTCCTGGCACTCCCCATCCATGTTCTTCTCATGTTGGGGACCCCAGACCTAGATGCAGTAGTGTAGGTGGGGTCTCACAAAAGCAGAGTAGAGGGGAAGAATCATCTCCCTTAATGTGCTTGTCATGCTTCTTTTGACACAGCACAGGATTTGACTGGATTTCTGGGCTGCCAGTGTGCACTACTGGCTCACAACCAGGGTTTACACCCATCAGTACCTCTAAGCAATTCTCAGCAGGACTGCTTTCTATCCCTTCTTCCCAACCCTGTATTGTAACCAGGAGTTACCCTAGCCAGGTACAGCAGACTCTGGAACTTGGCCTTTTTGAATGTCATGAGGTTCTCATGGACCCATTTCTTGAGTTTCCCCAGGCCCCTCTGGATGGTATCCAGTCCTTCATTTATGTCAGCCACAACACTCAGCTTGCTGGAATCTGCAAATTTGCAGAGGGTGCACTCATTCCCACTGTCTGTGCCCTTGAGGAAGATATCAAACAATACTAGCCACATTGCCAGCCCCTGAGGAACACCACTCATCACTGAGCTCCATTTGGACACTTAGCCACTGACCACAACTCTCTGGTTCATCCCTGCATCCAGTTCCATCATATCCACCAAATACTCCATCCCTCTAATCCACATCTCTCCGTTTCAGAGAGAACGGCACTGTAAGAGACCATGTCAGAGGCCTTAAGGAAGTCCAGACAGATGTCATCCACAGCTCTTCCTGTGTCCACTGATATGTCACTTCGTCACAGAACTCCGCTGGTATGATCAGGCAGGACTTGCTCTTGGTGAAGCGTCTTTTACGAAATTATTACAGGATGCACAGAAGCAATACATACTGTAATCCTATCATATGTGCATCACATACAGCACCAGTCAGAAATATGCTGATCCACCAGAACTATAAAAATTTTTTTCTCCAGATACCTCAATAGTTTGGTAAGTTATGTTCCTGTATTGTGATATATCTTATGTTCTTCTACTTCTGTCATCTTTTACTGATAAGTACTGTTTCCATCCATTCATTTGCGTACAAGGGCTGCTGAACAAGGCGCTCTTTCCCCTGAATATAAGACAAGTTCAGTTCCCCAAAATCATGAACAAGATTATCACCTAGCATTTGCCCATGAATCAGTCATTCTTACACCTATGACTATCAAGACAATAGATGCAAAGAACACCTTGCTCATCCAGTGGTCATCTAATTTTCCATACCTAACTAAAAGAAAAATAAAGTAAGGAGGCCAACATGTGTCACAACCATACATATAGAGTACAACCTTTCTTAATCTAATCAATGATATCTTGGAAATTAAATCTTGGAAATTAAACCAATTTGCCTATACAAATTATATCTCATGGATGAATTAAGTCCTAAAATGATAGTTCTGCTTGATTAGCTAGAAATTTATTTTGTGTGCGATTGAAGATGCAGCTACAACGCTTGTGAAAGGCTTTACTCTCCACCAAACCTTATGAGCTAGTAATTATTCTATTTTCAAAATGCCTTTTAAAGACTTATTCATGTGCATAAAACTTATTCCTGTACATAGTTCTATCAAAATGAATGTTGATAAAAATCTTTAAGAATTGGACTTTAAAACATGCAGACACACAATTCAAAAATGTGTTACATGGCTACTAACTTGATAATCAAGATGTTCTTCAGATTGAAATAACTTCAATATCCAAAAAAGCTGAACTCTTCATGGTTTATTTTTATAGATTACTTTTCACTTGCTATGTTAACGAATATATTTTCTCAAAGCCCCAGGAGCTCTACTGAAACAGGTATTATTCTTTTCTTTCACAAACATTTTAAATCATCTGCCAGTCCCTACGCTTGATCTGCTGTTTACTGTCCCCTCTTAAACAGGAATGGAGCAAAACACAAAAAAAATGAAAAAGAAAAAAACAAAAAACAACGAAACAATGCAAAACAAAATAAAACAAACAAACAAACAAACAACCCAAAAACACCCTCAAAAAACAAACTATAAAAAACAGTATTTAGGAAAACTATGGATATAGAAGTACGTCAAAACCCTATGTGGGAAGTAAAACTAGAATGCCTCACAGAGCACAAGCTTAAAAAGTGAAGTCACCATCCCAAATTCCACCTTATTTCTTCCTCTCAAACACTCACAGAAGCTGAAGTCTTGAATGAAAACTAAAATGTACTAAGGATGTTTTCTAATATCATCATCAAACAAGGCAATGTAAAATTAATAAACGTATGCATATGTATTACAAAATTTCAGTCAGTGTCTGCTACATCATTGTACACCTTTCTTGTCCAAATGCCACTATTAAATTTGATGTACCTCTCTTGAAGCTGGAACATTTGTCACCTGTTTCTGTCTTCACTAATACTTTAGGTGGACTTTTGTGAGCACATTTTCTCAGTACCATGTAGTAATATTAGTAATCTTGTGCAATTTGTCTTCCTAAGAACTACTGCAAATAACACTACCTGGTTCTTACTTCAGAGCAAGCCACTCATCAGCTTAAAGAAAGGTAACCTCCCTTTTCAAACAACATAATGAAGGCCTTGCAAAAAGCCAAGAAAATTTCCAACAGATTTCCAGGAAGAAAAATCACTTAAAAGTAAAAAGTAGGTCTTATTTGCTCTCTAGAGAAGATAGCACATCAAGTGTCAGTTTATAGCCAAACAAGAAAGAAAAAGGATAAAAAAGCTACTTCTTTTAAGAGTTACTGTTTTCGCAGCCTGAACAACTTAAACAATGTTTTCAAATGTTTTATGAATCTTGATTCAGGAGGAGAACATATTCTAAACAAAACAAAGAAATTATTTATTTATCTTTCTATTCACATGAAAACGCAGACTTTTTTCTATTGATGTTGAATGAACACCAGTTGTATTAAGCAATGGATTTTGGAATATATTTTCTGGATAACAATAATAATTTTTTTTTTTCTAAATCACTAGTTAACTATCACTACATCATCATAAACAGCAGCACAATATGAAAGACTATGCTTTTCAGCCATGGGTGTTACTAAAAATGGAAAAATGTCTACTAACTTCACTCATAGAAAAGTTTCGTTCCAAAACCTGTTAAGTTAGGGAGTACTACTGAGGCTGAGCACACTCCTATGAACTGAAAACAAAACTGAGTTTCTCTCCTGCAGTTCCTTAAAGACCTCCTGAGCCCTGAAAAAGCTGCCCCCTTTAGATCAAAAACTGCTAGGACATTTCTAAAGATTTTTCTTCTCTGTGCTCTGTATTTTATTGACAGAAAACAACTGCAAAGTTCCCGTTCACTCCAGATGGCGAATAGAGCTGCAGCTAATACAGGCTGACCTAGGACATGAGGAAGCCTTGCAAACCTCAGTACCAAGCTGATGTTTCCTCGCTATCTTCAGGTGGTATATTAGGTCAGAAAGTGAGATTCCTGAGAATTATTTTGGATCATCAGAATGAATGACACATACCAACAGGATTTTGAATTATTTGATGTGTCAACATAATACCCTGATGCAAAATTCTGAATAGCACTAGAATGTGCTGTCATTCAGCATTAGTCTCACTAACAAATTCATTGCCTAGAGGCCATGGATTTACAGAACTTAGTATGGTATGTCAGCAGAGATTTATAGTAACTCTTGTAACCTTTAAGCTAGTGTTTTATTAGTAAAATCTCTGTGAGAAGTGCTTATGGAAAACTCAAAAAACATTTAAGTACTCTTCTTAAGGATAAAAATCCATGCAAATTGCTAAGGCATAAAAAATATTCAAACAACCCAAATTTAAACGAGATCGTGGCAATGCATATCTGAGCTACAGTACTATATAATAAAAAATTGGAATAAAAATTTCCTCTTTCTAAATGCTGATTGTTTCCCTAAATCACTGCCTTCAGCACCAAGCCTCAGAATCTCTGTCAGCATGTTTATTGCTTCCAACATTGTGCTGTGAAAAACAGCAGAACCACAAGTTTTTGAAACATATTCTTGTCCATATGAATGAAATTTAAATGTCATTCTCCAAAAGACTTGGTTGTGGATGGCCAGTGTAACTACTTAGTGTTCCCTGAACCATTTAGCTCACTTGAATCTGTTGGTCCATGTTTTATTAGCTCAGCATGTCAAAGCAGACAGACATCACTATCCAAACAAAACTCTTGTCAATCACTGCAACCCTGTCTCTCTGAACCAAAGCAGTTTTCTGCTGAGTATTTCAAAGACCTTCTTGGGCTGGTACTGCAATCCAAAAAACCACAAGCAAATGATTATGCTCTCTCTAAAAGAGATTAATTAAAAAATGTCTTAGGGGAAGATAGGGATGTCTCTTAGGACTGTACATGTAGTAAATGGGCACCTCTCTGAGAGTCTCTAGGTTCTGAATGCACCTTCCAAAAGGGTCAAGATCTGACCTCTCATGGGTTTATACTAAGCTAAGTGATGTTTGAAAACTTTACTCCCTTTGTCTTCTCTCATTATCATTTAGGGGTATCATATAGTGTAGGTTTATGAGTCTTGAAAAAATCACTATTATTTTCAGAAAAACTGCCACAAGCTCATACAGACTTGATGCACATGCTACAAAGGTTTTTGAAAGTAGAAGTATGTCTAACAAAGTAAAATTTCTAATCTTCCCATTAAAAAAAATTAATTTGTCATCTAAACCAAGTGTGAACTGGCATAGACAGATTATGACTGCTCAAAGGGTGAAAAACACTCTACTGAGACGTAAGGTGCCTGGCATGCCTTCAGTGTGAAATCTGCAAAACCTGAGGCTTTAGCAATTTCACTGCTGATTTGTTAAGAAGAGATGAGGAAAATGGAAGTGTTACTGTCTCAATGTGGCAATGGGATGAGTGTAAGGAAAGGTGAGAAGAATCGCACGGAAGAGGAAGGAGGAGGGATAGAGGAAAAATTTAAAAGGTAAAGAGGAATTTGAGAGCTGTCATAAAGGTAATTCTTTGATTTGATTTACTTGCCAACTGTTTTTATTCAGTTTCTGGGAACAGAAGAAATAATTCTTCCACAAGCACTGAAGTAGCTAACTAGTAAATGAGTATTAAAGAAAATATCTGAAAATGGCTGTAAACACAAGAACAATTGCAGTGAAACTCCTTAAGACTATATTTAGGGCTTCAATAAAACTCGAATTAGTTAAGAGCCTGAAAAAAATTCCTTCTGGATTTTCATCACATTTAGAAAGCCTTTAGCACTTTCTGCTTGGTGACTAGTTCATCAAAGGGCCAGAAAAGCACTTGGACAACCAAGTCTCACTATCCTTACCGATTTATTTTTCAGAACTCCCCACCATTTCTGAGAGTTGAACATTTTCCCTGGTTTTCTAGACTTTATTTTGATCACTTTATTTAGTAATTTATCAGTGTTCTTATACAGCTAAACTACCCTTTTACCCTTTCTAAAGGTCATGCTTTCACTTTGCTGTGCCAAGCAACCCATAGTTTATTTCATTTTTGCTCATAACAGGCTGCACATTGATCCTTGCCCGTATCCTTTTTCTTAAACCCTGTATTAGAAACACTCTTATAATAGTAAAGAATACAGTATGCTAGAAAGAAATCCTGGGATCTCATTGCCCCTTTTCTTGGAAACATCTTTTTTCATAACTCTTGACTTGTACTTTTCATGTTATCAACTGCTACACTAAATTCCTCTAATCTTTTGTCATTTCCAACTAAACAGCTTTCAGTTAATAATGAATTTTCTTATTACCTCTCCCTAAGGATATGACTAAGCAGCTGTATTATTAAATTTCATCTCATACCTTGCAGACTATTCCACAAGGTGACCCAGTTTTTCATCCCTCTTTTTGATGATGCTGAACAAGTTTATCAGCAGGCCTCATTAGCTCTCTTCTGCCAAAGACTGTAATGAAAATATTAAATTATATTCATCCAAAGACTGATCCCTGAGCAACTTTACCCATAACTTTCCTCCAACCTGACAATTTCGTTCTCAGAGCAGGACAGAAAAATTTCCTCTTTAGCCACTTTTACGAAATATATTCAAAAATAAATGCTTTGAGCTATTTTTTGATGTGCTACCTGTTTTTCAGTCCATGATCTGTGTCATTTTTCTTTTAAATTCTTAGTACATTACTTCTGAGGGTGTATTTTCTCTTTTCTTAAAAGGTTCTATTAAAACCACAAATAGCTAAGAACAGATTTTTGCTCTAACTGCTTTTTGCTATACACAGCACTGCAATTTTGGAACTGCGGGAACACTTAGTTTGGAAAAGACCTCTAAGATTATCAAGTACAACTGTTAACCCAGCAGGGCCAAGTCCAGCACTAGCCATGTCCCTGAGTGACACATCCACATGTCTGTTCAACACCTCCATGTATGGTGACTCCACCATTTCCCTGCTTGACCTCCCTTCCAGTGAATAAACTTTCTTCATATCCAATCTAAACCCCCTCTGGCTCAACCTGAGGACATTTCCTCTTGTCCTGTTGTTTGTTACCTGTGAGAAGAGACAAACACCACCAGCACTTCGCTTCAGGCAGTTGTAGAGGGAGATAAAGCCTTGTCCTGGACCTCCTTTTCTCCAGACTAAGAGGGGTCCTTGAGAGGTTGTTGAACTTTATTTATTGAAAACTACAAAACCATCTGGAATTTTTCACTACCCTAAGGAAAAGGAAAATGCAGGGATGTGCTCCAAATCATTTTGTGCAGTCCTCTTCTGAAGTACTATCACTTATGATGAAACTGGCTATCCAGGTAGTGAGGGAAGATGGGACACTTCCTTCAGGATTCAAGGGAAAAGGTTAAATAACCTCCTTTGAAAACATTCACTTGAGTTTCATTTCTGCCCTAGCTGAAGCAGTTTTCATAAACCAGTCACTTCTGTTGTAGTTTACCTCCAATTATCAGTACTATCCTACTAGATGAAAACTGACAACCCACTTTTAGGGCTTTGCCTAGACTTCTCCAAATCTCTACACTCACAGAATGGTGCCTCTGTTACTTCCCCTTATTCTTTTTATTGGTGAAGTTGAAGGTTATTGAGGTTTTTGGATTACAGACCAAACTTTCAGCAGTTCTTATCTTATTTCAAAACCTCCACTTATCTAAAAGTTAAAAATGAAGATCAGAAATCTAAGAAAATCCTTTTGCACTTTTGAAGACTTCTGCTAGTCCCCAGCTTTGCTTTAGCAAGTATTTCAGGCTTTCTCCTTTGTTTAGTACACAAGTTCTAGCTATTTTGCATATTTGATCTAATTACTTTCCAAGGTATTTAACCTCATCCGCTTGACTACGTGAAGTTGACGTCTAATGCCTCAGGTGTTGTTATTTTGCAGCTGACATACTGGTCTCCATCTGCTTATTCTTTATTTACAGTGAACCAGTCTTCAGTGACTCTCATTTATCAAAGGCAAATTTGAAACCACCAATATATTTTGTATTTTATCTAAATTTGAAAAAAATCTGTAAATATCCAGATGTACCTGACAGTACATTCATTTTCTAATGTTAATACAATAAGTTTAATTCTCAAATCATAGTATTATCCTGATAACTGTCAACTCTAACACACAACTAATAGCATAATGGCAGTTTGATCAATATCCAAACCTGGGACAACCCCCACATTTTTTTTTAATGAATCTTACAATGCACTCTTCTTTTTTTGGCAGAAAAACCTTCTTTCTGTACTAATTGTATATCTTCTTTGAAATCTATTGCACTATAAACACTAATATTATACCCCTGCCTTCAGTTGCAAAGCTCTGGTCTTCCCAAGACTAATATCCTCCTGAACAATTCTTCTATTTCTTTTATGATCAGACTCAAAAGATCACTACAACCCTTTCATTAAGTCCACCAGCCATCTACTGCAGTCAGCAACAGATCTTTCTTTCTCTTTCATCTCAATCGTCAGATACGCCTTCTCCCCTTTTTAAATCTCTATTTTCCTCACCTTTTATTCTCTCCAGGAGCTGAGAACTACAATTTGTGTCCAAATCTTGATCTGTGCTAATAATAGGTACCAGTGAAGAAAGTTGCCAAACCACCTCATTCACACACATCTTTCTCCAAGATCTTCCTCTCTTTTTTCTTTAATTCCCAGCTTGCTGATTCTGTGCAGTGTTTACTACAGCCCATGATATCTAGAATCACATTCTACTTTCCTGAATATCTGTTCTCCAAAGCGCCTACTTCAGAAAATAAGCATTTTCTCACAAGAGTTAGGAGATTCAAAATATCTGGGACAAAGCACAGGCACAAAATAACAACTTCATTTTCACAGAGTTTGAAAAATGTCCAGTTCAGTACAGGTCTCAGTTTTTTGTATGAGTGTAAGTCCTATCACAGGTAGCATTCTAGTCTGGTCCACCTGCACAGGCAAGGTTCAGAAGAGACCCCAGCCAGGATGACAATGTGGGCAGCTGGCTGGGGGATCACCAGAGGAGATCACTCTGAAAGCACCTAACACACTCGGCAGCAGAAGGAAAATTAAAACCCAACTGTTTACACTTAAAATGCTTTTAAGGACCTCTGAAAATCTGTATCTGAGGTTTCCCATTGTCCCTGATGGTAAAACAGAAAATTTGGTTATCAGAATGACATCCTCAGTTTTCACACTGCCTCTTTTCAGAACAGCAGTAGCAGGAACTTGGTGGTGGCTGCTGCCTGGGGATTCAACATGAGCTACTCAGTGCACATGCTCCTTGGAAACAACTGGTTTTCTCCTGGGCAGCGTGAGGAATTAGTACATGGCACACCAATGAGAGGCAGTAGCTTCCATAAAAACTCACACCAGAGAGAGTACTTGTATAGCCATGGTGTTTATGACTCCTGTAAGCAGAAAACTGAGACGTATTTTTGTGCTTGTGAAGCATGGGCACGGCAGTGAAGTGGAATGTGGTTGCCTGGAGAATGAGGAGGAGAATGCGGGTTGTGACAGAGAATCTGCAGAGTCCAGATCCAGAGGGGAAGGTGGTGAGGTAACAAGGACAGCCATTGGACATCTGGATTGTGGGGAAGTTCCTGCTCCACCTGCACACCCCCACCTTCAGCATAACCACAGTTCTCTGGCCACAAGGGAGGATGGGCAGCACATGTCAGGGAATTAATCAGGACCAACTGAGCCTGAATTTAAGATCTGCAGGAAAGAGGAAGGTCATGGGAATGCTACAGGCTGCTGCAGGGACCACAGGCACCAGTCTGTGATGCCCTCTGAAATCTCAGGCTTGTGGATCACAGGAAATTGTTGTGAGAAACCAGTAGTGCTACCACTGCAGGGTATTTGGGCAGGCTGTAGAGACAGACTGGCCTGACTGTCATCCCACACCCTAGAAAAGTGCCCTAATCACTGTAGGATTTGTGTAGGGTTTTCTTATTTTTCTTCACAGAAAAATTGTATATAGATACTTCACTCTGAAGGAGAGTGCAGAAGTCTCAGTATTGGCTAACAAATCAGTTTAAGCTGATTCCTGAACATTCTTTCTTGCTCACCACTTAAATGATTTGTATTGGAAGCTGTAAAGCTGTATCAGATCTTAATACCCTAAAAATGCTACCCTATGACCACTTAAGTGGTACAACATTCTGGAGGTTCAGACCTTCAGGATCATTTTAGCTGCACATCATGCTTGTCAACCTGAGATAATCAAAAGCCATCTAAAAGCCATAAATGCATTTGTCAAGAGGTAGATAAAATGAAGAATTATGGATATTACTCTTCCATTAAAAAAAAAAAAAAATTTAAAAAAAGCTGCATAGTTGACACAGTTTCAGTCTGTCAGTTTCCTTTTTCTCCTCAAAAACAAGTCATTGAATATATTTTGTTAGGGAGAAAAGAATTCTGACTCTAACTTTATGTGATGTCGCTTCAAAGGGAAAATAAACCCCAACATATCTTTCATTCTTTATCAGAAAAGACACTCACAATCAAGGCTGAGAACAATACGTGTTAAATAACCGTTCCAATGATGTTGCAATCATCATACACCTCCATATTCCTCCCACTCTGTACATAATTGCACATCTGTATGTTTGGGTTCAAACTGTCAAATGGAAACACTGTTATTTGATTATCTGCCATGTTTTTGCACATGACATTTGAAATCCTGCATGTTATCTGAGCATTTTAATATAAGACAATGAATACTTCAAAGTCTCAAAGCTGAACATCTAGCTTTGACAGTTTCTTTGTTATTGAAGTGAGGTCTTCAGTTCCAATTTCACCATGTCCAAAACATTAAGTAGTGTCATCATTGTGTTATATCCCACTACTGTGTTTGCTAGGGTTTCATATACAGGTAATAATATATATCTTTTAATTGGAGGAATGTATAGTTGCCATTGTTCGGCTCACATTTCCAAAACTCAAACATACCAAATTTTTCGTTCGTTAAACATATGACAGAGTAGTCACTAATACTTTAAGATATGAGATGGAGTGAGCATAAAATATTAATCCCCATGGATTCAGTGCAGAGGAAATAAACAAAAAAATAGGCTTTTTAGGTGAACCACACAACTTGTATTTGCAAATTGCTGTTTCCTTTCAATCTGACCTTCCAAGCTTGCTGGAAATTTTGATTTATAAAAATAGTGTATTATTTTTCAGTCTGCCAGAGGTCAGCGAACGTATTTTAAACACAGCAGTAAAATGGTAAGAGAAGCCAAGCTGACAAAAGTAAGCTAGAGGAGATGGCCCTGCATGCAGCTATGAAGGGTCTTGCAGGACAGTACTGACAAGGAACTACAATATAATTCATAATGAATGATTTCTAGTGGCAATAATGGTCAGTACTCAGCTTCCATAGCATAATTTATTGGTGTTAACATCGTTCCCCAACTAAACCAACACATTGTAAGGACCATGAGTAAGCACACCCCTTCTCTGCCAAAAGTGTCCTCCAATAACAAAGGAGAAAGAAGAGCCAGCACCACCTTACAGAGGTTAAGCAGAAGGAAAGCTACATACCTTTGCATGTGTCAGCAAGTAGGACAAGGATTCAAATACATAAAATGTAGAACCCTCAACATAACTCTTACCATAGCTCTGAGCTTGTGTCCAGTGCACATATGAAAGGCTCTCTTAAAGCACTGAAGTCTGCTTACTGGACTGAGGATTTAAGATATGGGTAAATGATAAAAGACAGCCTTTTATTTATTTAAAAATCCAATTAATTGGATTTTAATGTCATTATGAGTTTGTAATTCTTTAGGCGTAACTACAGACAAATTTTAACAAGGCTGTAGCCAGCTTTCTCTTCTCCACGGACATCCCCT
>VWZG01012151.1:0-78749 GCA_013396735.1 Grallaria varia
CTTACTCTAAACTAAGACAGCACAGCAAGGCCATGGGTGATGAGGCAGGTCTGGGGTGAGGCTGGGAAGCTAATTCAAGGGGCAGGACAGTGTGTGCATCAGCAGACTCCACAGCCAAGCACGGGCATGGCTGTGATGCAGCTGCAATCTAGACTGATTGGGACCCAAGGAGCCAGAGACTGACCTTCAAACCAGATCCTGCGTGAGCAGGAAGTGAGGAAGGACCTCATTGAGTCCTCCCAGCTCTCTCCCAAAGACCACCAGCCGTGTCACAAGGCACTAGACTGACCTTGAGCCCAGGTAGTCAAACCCCTAGGAGGGGTCAGGTGTGCCCTCAGGGCCCTGACATAAGGTGAGAGACTGTTCTCACCCGTTGCTGCCAAACAGAAAGACTATTGTTTTGTTCTTGTATCACAAGTTACACTTCTGGGGGTTCTCTTTGTAGGTCTCACCATTCGCCTGAAGGGATTCATAAGAGCAGTCATACCCAGTCAGAGTTCATGTGCATTGAGAGCTGGTTCCTGCAATGGCCTTTAGCAGATGCACACAGAACTGACTAACAGCAGAGCAGACACGTAACATCACTTCCCTGAGGTACTTTCTTCAGCTTCCAGCAATCCTCAGGTCAAGGATTTCCTGCACCAGAAGTGGTGTCTTTAGGTGTGACAGCCAGATTAATTTCTCCAATTCCTCCATGAGCCCATAAAAACTGCAGGTGCCCAAAGTATCCTGTAGTAATGAGCTCTCCTTCTTATCTTTGCTCCATCTCTCAATTACTTTATGAATCACATTAAAAAGCAAAAAAACTATAAATTTGTTTAGCTAAATTACTGCTGAATTCTTATGGGTAACTGAGAACAGACCTTGATCCGGTGTAGCTGTAGAAGTAGCACTCACTTTGAATGATTTGATTCTACTGTGTTCACATGCAAATATAAAATTTCAGGCTTAGAGATACTAGGAAAAGGACTCTTGGGAAGAAATGGTATAATGTATTTTGCTTTTGTAAAATCTGGCAGCCATAATGTTGAGTAGATCAAAAAGGAAAGTAAAGGGCATGTTAATTAAAAAATTACTGCATAGAGACACCTCCAAAGACTACAACAGCAGAGCAATCCCAGCGTCAGTGCCATTTATCACCAGGAGAAGTCTCGGCATTCCCACTGTATCCTTGTGTTTCTATGGAGAACGCCTTCTCTTGGCTTGCTGCCTGTTATGATCGATAAGATACACCAAATATGCACCAATGCTGTTTCCAGGCTCAGTCAAGTTTTCATGGTGAAGAAACAGTACACAATTTGTCAATCAGAAAAGAAAATTACCATGGAGTTCCTGTATTTGGGATATTCAGGGCTACATATAACTGGGAACTGCTCATTAACTCTGTGAGCAAAATTTGACAAGTAACATTGAAGAACTGGGACAGATCAGGACATCAGCAAAATTGTATCATTCATTAGTAGTGTCCAGCATGGGGAACTTTCCCCCTGTCTCTTCAATGGGATTGTCACACTGGGGATTAGGATACTGTGCCATTATACGTTAGTCACATTGCCTTTTGAAGTGCAGGAGAGCTTGCTCAGTCCCTGACTATTTTTTCTTGGCATTACATGGGTTCCATTGGATGAGTGGTTTTCACACAGTGCTCATGCTAGCTTGTTGTCAAAGCTAGCTGGGCATATATGCCATAGGACCCAGCTTAAGGCACCACATACAGCAGATTTCCAGCCTATCCCAAGCTGTTCCAAGCAACTTTGGGCTGTTGTTGCTTTCCAACAGTGTAAGAGAAGGTACCCACTTCCCCAGCTGATGCAGAAAGCTGGTGCCAGGTTGCTCTGCTGGCTTTAAAACACTGGTGAAAAAGGAAGCCTCCATTTCCCTCATCACTCCATTTCAGAGTTTTCCTTGCAGGAGTGATCTCAAGGGCTTCCTGCACACAGAACAATCAATTTATTGAATGCTCTTGAGCTGCTATGGTGTTTGAGTGGGAGAATGAAGAGATACATATCATGCCCTCAGGAGATCATTTCAAGACAGGGTTTCTAGTGGACTTGGTGGTGTCACTACTGGAGTTACCAGGGCATCTCACTCCCCTCTTCCCGAGTTTTTCTATTTAAAGCCTATCTTCGGCACATGGGTCACTCAATCATCCTATAGATGCTTACAGTGCATGTGTAACACATATTGCCATTCTCCTTCCATCTGTTTTTTAACATGGCATTCCATGAAATAACTTGATGCCATTACCCTGAGATTTACTGCTGTTCTGTTTTGCTTCTCATATCTCTTCATTCCAGAGTGCAGGAAACTAACCTTCTGTCTAAACTGTTGTCTCAGCACAATTTCCCTTATCACCTCCTGGGAGCTAAGGGCCTATCTTCTCCATAAGCCCTTGACTCTGCTTTAAATAACAATCTGCAGGCTGACTTTACAAAAAACACACTGTACTCCCTGCTGCCAATGCAATGTTAGATTCTGTAAATAAATGGATTATGACTCAAATTGCAAAAAATTATTAAGAGTGCAAGAAAACAACATTTGTCTAAACTGTCAATTAACCACCTGGGAAAGCTGCATATGGGAAACATCTGCATTTATTTTTACTGTATCAGAATTTCATTCAACATTAGTGGGTTATTTCGTACCCTTGATGAAATGACTGTGCAGAGTGCCCATTAATGGAAATAAATGTACTGTGTGAGATAGGGGAAGATTGTGTGGATAGAAACAAGCACTTTGGGGGAAAAGGAAAGCAGCATTATATCCTTTTTTTTTTTTTTTNAGAGTATTAGTGCATAATTTATCTGATGCATTTTCAAGGAGCTGTCCACTCTTGAGATGTGACTCTCAGGCAGCTGGAAATACAGGCCAAATCTCACACAGGGGTAAGAGGTTCTGCAAGTCCCAGTACCCAGTCAGTCTCATCATGGCCACTATGATGAAATATAAACACTGGTGTTCTGTACAGTGGATTTTGTCACACTGATTCATTGCATAAAGATGACAGAATAGCTGTATGTAAAAACATTTTCTGCCCACTGTCCTAGTTTCTAATTTTTGGCTATTAAAGGTAACCAAGCTGCAAAATTACCTCATGTATTTTGTCCAGTGGTAATCACTACATACAGGTAACATAAAAGTAGCACAGAAGCAGACATACAGGTAACATAAAGAATGTTTACCACGAGTATTTTCTGAGAAAAGCAGGAAAACCAAGCCTTCCTTCCATTCTTAGATTCAGCTGTGATCCTCTCTACTAAAAGCTGAAGGGAGCCTAGAAGGCAAAACAGGCATTTTACAAGACCGCTGCACATGTTACATCCTGGCTGCAAGTAAAAGGCTTTACATTCTACAGTTTATATTAAAAATCCTTTGTATGACCCTGAGACGAGCTCAGCTGGCTAAGCTGGTGCTAATAATGTCAAGGTTCAGTCGCTGCATGGACCATTCACTTAAGACTATTCACTAGAAGACCCTTCACTTGAAGACCCTTGTGGGTCCCTTCCAACTCAGAACATTCTGTGATTCTGTAACTATGATACCGAGTTACAAAATAACACAAAAGTTTTCACTGAAGGTATCAGAGGACACTTCCCAGTGAATTTGCTCTGATGAGAATCTTTTTCTGTCTGGCTTGGGTTTCAACACTGCAGAGGAAAAGCTGACAACAAATTTTAGGGGCATAATTCTCAGGTCAGTTCTGCTCTTTCTTGAGAACGCTGTGCAACTCTTTTCCCACCCTGCAGAGCAGGAGCAGCTGTCAGCATTTATCCCCCTCCTTCCCTCCCTCCCTGTGCACTCACACTTGCTCGTGCCACTCCATCACCACACCTGCCTGACTCCCATGCATGTCTGCAATGGTTGGACTCCATGATCTTCAAGGTCTTTTCCAAACTAAACAATTATGATTCTACATAAATCCAGAGTACCTTTGATAAAGTTATATCTGGCTTCTGAGGGTTTGCACTGGGACACTGTAGGATGCCACTTATGAACATGGCCATAAACTCACAGTAAAACTCTTGTCACTTTTGTGATATAATTTCCAAGGTCACAAAACAGCGCTACAAGAAGTCATGTACAATAATATCTTTTTTTCACTCAAAACCATATATATTTCCAGAACTGAAGCCCTCCTCTGTACCTTTTAAGTTCAAAAATGGCCAGAATGAACAATGATCAGCAACACATGCTTTCAGCCAAAGGACAATTCAAACATTTTACCCTAAATATTATTTACCCAGTGGTGCAATTGTCCTGCTGAGTCACTTCTGTCAGGCAAACACAGCAAAGACTATTCTATAGAGCAGTGTCTCATGAATAAATAATGTCAACAGAGTAATTTTGACTGAAATGAAAAACAGAAACTCCCAGGCACTAGAAAAATAACTTTCTAGGTAAATCATGGTCTCTACCATCAAGGAAGTCACTCTCAAATGATATTCCTCCCTCCTCAGCATGAAATTCTGATTGTACTGAAAATAATGGAAATGCCCTTATCAATTTTACTGAGAGAAGGTTTTCAGCCCAGTCTTCTTAAAGCATTAGTCAGGAAGAGTATTTACCAAATTATGGCCTCCCTTTGGAGATTGCAGATGGGTGGGAAGTGCTTTGCCCCCTGAGTCAGAATTTCCATCTGGAGCAGCTGATCTATTGGTACAAATTAGGAAATCACAAAATTCATCCCATTATTAAAAGAGGGGTCTTGTTTCCATTGAAATGAGTTGTCTTCTCATTTCATATGAGGTGGCTGGCTAAGTTCAGACCACTTATCACTTGTGTAACTGCTTCTTAATTTGTTCACCTTCTCAAACTATCTGACCAACTTAAGGCATTAACCTTCCACTGGGCAAGAGAAGGGACAGGTTGGGCAAATAAATTTCAGTATGTGTCATGGCAAGTTCCCCTCAGAGTTTTATCAGCTATTTGTTAATTGTTGCGGAGAAAGCTGATAAAAACAGCTGTGCAGAAAGATTAAATGTATTTCCCATGCTGACATTCATACTGACTCAGAGATCACAAACACCTCATAAAGTATTAGTTACAAGGCAGCATCTATCTAGGCTGGTTTTTTGAAGAGATTACACTTCATTTGTCAATCGGGACCTTTCATCAGAAATAAAACAGGTAGAAGCAAATGAGAATTTATAGACGAGTCCTTTGCCTCAAAATTTGCAAATGTTTTTACAAACATTACAAGCTACTACATGAAACATCATTGAAATAATGAAATTTGGCTGAATGGGCTGCAGACAGCATCAGTAAACATTTGTTTGACATGGTAGCCTGACAGTGTGTGTAAACAGATGAGGGGAATGCAGGGGAAGATTTTGCATCCTTATTCTTACTACTCTGAAGTGAATGGTGCAAGTCGGGTGCCAAGGAACAACTACTTGAAAATTACTACATAGCAAAGAGTTGTAAAGCAAATGGATAGAAAGGACCTGTAGAAGGTATCTGGTTGAATGCTTTTCAACAGTTTCTCACCACTGGCTCATCAGATCTTAGACAGCACATTTACTGAACAATTTTAAATGAAAAAGTATTAGCAATATATACAGCCAAATATAAGAGAACAAATTGATAAAAATGACTGTATAACAATGAAAGCATGAATAACCCATTTTAACCCTCATGTTGTTTTGTTATACAAGAAAATTATGACAAAACCAAGTAAGATAAATCTTTCTTTGCTTAAATTTTGGCTTGTTCTTCAACTAGCAAAGTCAGAGAAACATTGACATAGACTATTGCTCTGTCCTAAATTTTCTGTATATTATTCCTCATAGTGTTTGTTTGCTCTGTAATCAAAGATTTTCAGGGGTGGAAATTACACAACTTCCCTGAGTGACGCATGGTCCAATCCAATGGTCAGTTGAGTTGACAGTAATCTGTTGGTCAAAATGTACCCCCTGTTATCCATTCATCCCACAATTTCTTAAGAAAATGAAAATAAGAATATGAAACCAATGCACAACCCAATCTTTTCATTCATTTGCTGGAAAAGAGCATTAATTTCCAAAGATAATTAAACAAGGAATAATTAAAAACTGAACATAAAAGAAGGAAATGTTGAAAGTCATGAGCATCTAAGATAATATTAACAACCTTACTCAAAACTGTCCTGAGAGTTGACAGAAATGCTGTGGTACAAGGATGTCAAAACAAATGCCCAGGAATAAGCATTACATGATACTATGGCATTATAAGATACTACACTGGCCTTTGACATTTGCTGATCCTTCCTTACTCATGAGATCTGAAGGGGGATTTGGCAGTATTATTTTAGTCCCTGCCTATAGATATCACAGAAAAATGACTCTTGTAGCTGCAAAGTCAGGCAGGCCTGTTCAGAAAAGGCTTGGCACAGGAGAAGGAGTGATGCTGTACCTCAGGAATTAGGGATCGTGTGCTCCTGTTACTAGCACATGAAAATATGAAGCAAAATGTTACAAATCTGTTTTTCACTCTTAAGACCTAGCCAAGGTGTCCCATCCGGTACATCAGGCCAATATAGGGATCCTTGTGCTGCTGCACAAGAGTTCCCAAGAAGCGTGAATGAAGGTGTGCTGTGTAGGAGGTAGGTGCTGCTGGTGAAAAGCAATTTGCTATATGGTACTATTTTTCCTCTAATCATGCAGTAGAAGTAGCATAAATGGTTATGTCTGGGAGGCAATATTGTGGTATAAAACCTTCCACTCCAGAGAATTCAACTCATCTTACCCGGTTACCTGAGAAAGTCCATCACTCTTTTTCCTTAATTGCTAAAATTAGCTGTGAAGTTCTTGGTTGCAGGTATCTGGGTTTGAATGACTAGAGGCTGCAAAGAGGCATGACCAGTGGAGATTCCTCCTTTATTTTTCCTTCCTGTCTAACACAGTCCTGGTGCTTTGACTGAAGCATATTGTGAAAGATAGATTATATCAAGATAGTTTCAAAATACATGTTTGTTAGATATGTGCATATAAATATGAATTAATAATGCTTTAACACTAATGGAATCAAAGTTTTTTTTTTACTCAATGTTTGTCTGTACATAAGTAAGGACCAACTCTTACTCTTCCTTTTATATAAAGGGGAATAATTTTCTGTCAGTTTAGTTTACTGGACCTGAGAAGAAGGACAATCAAATGGCTAGCAATTAAAGATAATTAATAGGCTAATTATTAGATACAAAAAATGTTTTTTCCAATAATCCTCTGAAACATCCTTCAGTGCAAGGCCTCAATGCCAAATTAAAATTCACTCTGCATTCTGGGTAACCTTAGTGAACCTCAATTAGCCAAAAATCCTCGTTAAGCCAACAGTACAATGTCCTGACATGTTGATTAATTATATTGGAAATTCCCTCAAGCATCAAATCACTTGGTTATCTGAAATTGTTCTTTGCCACTTTCTGCACACAGGTGACCAAGCATATGATACAGTACAGACCTCAGCTTGTTTTTTACCCAGTAACTCCAGAAATGAGCACTAAATTGAAAGGAATACTGTAGCACAATTATCTAAAGTTATAGATAAAATGAAGAGAATCTCTATTTTCAAGACCTTGCAGCTCCTAATGATGGTTTTAAATTATTCCTTACTCCTCATGAGAAATGTCTGGCCCACAGTTATCATGTTAGCCTTGACACCATGGGCTAATTAGATGTTAAGCATAACAACTCAGAAAGGAAAAAGCTTTCTCCCAACATTAATTCTTAAGAGGATCATTTGAAGAATTTTTGTGGCAAACTGTTCTTGTGTACAGTGCTCAGAAGAAGCCAGAGAAACGCCAGCATTACAGTTAATTTCTACTCACAAGAGAGGTGTGCATTCTGAAAATCAGGATTCTGCCATGTCTGCAATGGTCATACATCTGTTTTAGGGAAAAGCCTGTATCAAACAGCAGTGCCTAGAGACCATAACCACTTTCTGGTTTCTTTGGGGGTTTTGTTTGGGGTTTTGTGTTTGTTTTTTTTTTTTTTCCTGTCAGGATTTTGTTATTTGTGTATAATGGCTGGTATAGAAAAAAATTTTAACCAGGACATCTCCATGGATGCTAGTTTAGCACAATTACACTTAATGACAATGAAACTGTTTAAATGGAATATATTCATTCAGTGACAGGGAATTAAGTATTACCAGGTCTTAAATCAGTGTGAAATGCCAAACTTCCCTCACAAATAGAGATTCTAGTCATAATAAGGAAATAAATACCAAGGACAAATGAAATGCTGTGGACAATCCCCTTATTGCAGTAGTTTTACTTAAGTGGCTACTTTATGCCATGGCAAGTCTTTTCAGAAGCATTTTTGTCTCTCCTTATCAGGATAGCTGTTTAATTGGGTTGGCAGTCTACCAGTTCAGAGGATTCTGCTGAATTAATGTTCAGATTTGCTTAGCTTTAGGTAATCAGATGTGCAGGTGTGATCTTCCTGCAGGTCTTTGAGTGTGAAAAATGAAGCCCATGTGTTCAAGCGTACAGGTTAGAGCAGTTATGAAGATATGTTGAAGATACTATACATTCCTTAGTACATCAGGCTGCTTTTCTTCTTTTCAAATTTTATATAACTATTACAAAACACTATTGGAAGAAATTTATGGGGTTTTTACAGTAAATAGTTACATATTTATCAATGGAATGTTTAGATTAAGAAAAATAAAATATGAAACTAAGACATCCACAATAAATAAGTGAAAAGTGACAAAATCCTTATTAAAATTGCCTCACAGCTAGGATGGCTGTTTATTCCAGTGATACACTAATTCAAATCGCCACAAAAACCAGAGGAAGAATGTCTATTTGAGAGAAGAGGGGGAAAAAAAAAAACCAAAAAAGAGGTAAGAAGAATAACTAACTTCTAGAAAGGAATTGATGAATAGTTAATGAATGGCTTTATTTTCAGCAGCCTCCCTGTAATCTCAAGACCTAAAGCCAAACCTGGCTGTTTCTTGTGGAGATTTTGAGGGTCTGCAAAAACAGGATGCTCTTCATCTTTCTTGAAAACACCTACACCTGCCCCAGGGCACTCAGGACTCTGGATCTTGTACTGGAAGAGTGAGGAGAGAGGGCTCCTACTGCTAGCCAGAGATGAAGTGGACATTGTGCAATAAAACCCTGCCCCTGCCATTGCCCTCCACTCCCCTGCCCACCCTCCCCATGCCCACTGCACCACCAAGAAAAAGGCATGGAAATGAACTCTTTCCTGCTGAGTTTTCTCCCCTGCCTCAGCAATTCTCTGTATCCCCACTGCTCCATGCTCAAAGAAGGGATCTGTGCTGTACACTCTATCCTGCAGACTCTTGGCCAGCCCAGGGCAGCAATTTACAAAACAAAACACAGTAGTGGGGGATTATGCAGGAAAAAAAAATATTAGCAAAGTTTCTAATTGGTGAAGGTGTATTTCAGATAACAAAAAGGACTGGGAGAAAGGGGCATATCATCAAGACTTTGTTTTGTGCTTCTTGAACCTCAGAGTTCTTTTTTTCTTTCACGGTAGATTTTTTGTTTTTCTCTTTTTGGCCACAAAACTCTTCCAGTGAGGACATGGAATTTCCTTCCTACACAGGGATATACCATTGTTTGGCATTTTTTGGAGTAAACATACAGGCCAAGCTCTGCATCACTCAGTCTAGCTTTTAAGGTACCCCTGTCTTCATCAGACAACAGCCTGTTATTGTTGGCTACATCACAGAAATAATTATTTTTGAAGCATGTCAAGGCTAGAAAGTAACCAGCATTAGCTACAAAGACAGATCCCTGTTTGTTACTGTCTTCAGAGGAGGAGTAGGATTATTTTGTTTCTTAGGAGTTGGCAGTATGCTCTTCACACCTTTTGTCTTTCTTCCCTTGTTTTGCCGTGGCTTCTCTAGGACCCATGCTGAGCCAGACTGCTCCCAAGAAAATACTTTACTCCTTGGCACATCAGCTCCAGAAGTTGTAGAAGTGTAACAGCACTGCTGGGAAATGTCTTACTTTCTGAAATACATAGCAAATTGTGTGCATTACTTGAGTAAAAAAGATTCCAGACTTCCCGTAGTGATAGGACATGGGGCAATGATTTTAAACTGGAAGTCGGAAGATTTAGATTGGATATAAGGAAGGTACTTTTAATGACGAGGGTGATGAGGCACTGGAGCAGGTTGCTGAGAGCAGTTGTGGACGCCCCATCATTGGAAATGCTCAAGGACAGGTTGGATGTGCTTCTGAGCAACCTGGTTGGTGGAAGATGTCCTTGCCCATGGCAAAGGGTTGGAATAGGTGATCTTTAAATGTCCCTCCAACCCAAACCATTCTATGATTCTTATTACTCAAATCATGTTTTCGAATACTTACAGTATGGGAATGCCCCAAAGAAGTAGAAGACCATGACTTTCCTATCTAATACAAAAATATGTAAATTTGCTAGTAAAATAGGAAGGCATGCATACAAAAGATCAGCATGGAATCTTGATGTAAACTATACAGAATCTCCAGAATATTTTCTTCAGCTGAGTTTCTGAATTCTCTGCCAAGCTGTGGATAATGTAAAGAATCTCAAATGATGAACACGGTTCAGGTTGTTTGCAGAAAGAAAGGTCATTTATTATTTACAAGAAGATCTAGCAAATAAGATGTTAACTCACAGGTAATTTTGTCCACACTGACAGGCTGCTGAGTGTATATACACCAGTTTTGTACTCCAGTTTATCCTGATTCGATTTCATTCATAATTGACAACTGCATTTGCCTTTTTATATTTGCGATAAAATACTGTGCAAACAGAATTTGGGAGTATATGTACAGCAAATCTTGTTCCAACACTGACTGACTGCCAGATTTGGAATCAATTCACTGATTAATTTGAGAGTGATTAATGTGAATGCTTAATTTAAATCCCTGGTTTAGAAATTTTTATGGAAAGAGAATTGACAGCCTAAATAGTACTTTAAAGTGCCACAACTATTCCATTCATGGATTCTGGTTTTGTGAAGTGTGAGGGTAAGTTTTTGCACAGGTACAACATGCCATAAGGTGATGATGTTCAGATGCCAAATTTTTCAGCCCTTCTTGCAATAGGAAATGACAATTTTTAACAGTTTTCTGTAGAAAAACTGGAAGAAAATCCACTTTTTTTTTTTTTCTCAACTGAAAGAAACACCGAGCAATGGCTGAACAGAGCACTAGAGCTAATTTTTTTATATACCCACATGTGGAATTTCAGCCTGTTTTATGTGCTCTACTTCCAGCCAGGAGATGACAAGAAAAATTTAATTTGGGGTTCGAATAATAAAACAAGCCCCTATGGAGATCCAACAGTTTCCTTGTGGAAGCATTAATTCAACGAGAAGCTTCTTCCAGCACTGTCACGTCAGACCTGCTGCTTTCCCTCTCTCTGTACTTCTGCCCTATATGGATGGAAAATCCATACTCCAGGTCCAGCCACGGCCTTCCTGGCTGTCCTGCTGTCCTGACTGCTGTGCAGTTCCCCAGGACCAGTGCACAAGGGATCCAACATGATGAACATACCAATAGCTAAATGTCAGGGCTAATGCTGGGAAAAAAGGGGTTCCTGACATTAGATCTTGTTTTGAAAGATGTTATAAAAAAAAAAAAAAAAGAAGTCATAACATCAAAAAATGTTCCCCTGCATAGATTATGAGGGAAATAACCCTAGGAGATCAAATAAATTCAATTATTTCTTTTTATTAGGACCCAGCTGCATGCTCCCCCTTGAGCAGACTGAATACGTATCCTCTTTCATCTTTGAACTCATCCAATTTTGGTTGTTTGCCATGAGATACTGTCTTCTGATTTTTCTAAGGCACTTCCTTTCTCAAAGTCAAAATTACAGCAGCATTTTAATAGCTAAATTAAATTACTGGAAGCTCTCATTCCTTAATTTATATACATATACAATCACTGTTTAATTGACCCTTTCATCTGTTTAAATCTCCCTGGACATGCTGGAAGCAGACAGTTTTTAATGGAAAATGAGAAATGCCCAACTGTTTTACAGGTTTTTCCCTTCTCCATCTCCTTTTGGAAAGATTTATTAGTTAAATCCATCATGCATGTAACACTGTCTACTAAGATCCAACATTGCTCTTTTGCCCAGGCAGAATTCCCAGATATTTGGAAGGTCCACAGTTCAGAACTGATGTTCTCCTTGGCAAATTTATTTTTGTGAAGCACTTTTGCAGCCTATAGCAAATTCCCTTCTATTTCTTATGGGCACAAGCAACATGAATAACAGTATTTCTTATGGGCATATGCAACATGAATAACAGTACCAATCTGTCGTGTTGCTCTGCCTAAATCTTTCTAGGTAAGAAAAGAAAATTTCCTCTTTTTCCTGTTCTGTACTTCAGGCTGCCAATAAAAATGAAAAATTGCAGTGACCACCCATAATGATTCAGAAGAGATTTTCCTTGTTTTATAGAAGTCAAACAACAAAGAGCTGACCTAAAGTGTTCAACATTGACCAACATTGGATTATATTCAAATTAAAAGCTGATGAGAGAAATCCACCAGATCTCATAGTTAGTTCCTCCCAAGCAGCTTCACTTTATTTTGCAGTGAATTGAGCTCTATGGAGCTGGTATGTAGAATCAGGAAGAATGGATTCTGGCTCTTTATTGCCTTCTGCTAAGGGGAAAAAAAATTATAATATTACTACTTTACCAGTGGGCAGACACAATAGTGCAATTTTGCTGGACTTAGTCACTGTTCTTCAAAAACATAAAAAGCACACATTATCATTCCATAATTTAAAAAAAAAAAAAGAGAGAGAGAAATTGCTCTGCAAAAGCCTTTTCTTCTTCTTTTGAAATAAGCTCATGGCAATCTATCTTCATTTAAACTGTAAGGGATTTGGCTTGGGTCCTGGAATAGACTCCAGTTCCTTTTAAAACAGGGAAATAGCTTACAAATACATTGAGCTGCTTTTTGGAATTTATGAAGCAGAACACAAATCTAAGAGTTGGCAACATTTAATGATAATGAGGCAATTGTTACATGAGAGAGTTCATTACAGGATCAGCTCATGACATTTTCCACAGCTGGAAAGCAGAATATTTTGCAGGCCGGGAACGAAAAATCTCATTTTAAAATAATCTTGTTTATACTCTAATACAAAATTAGTCTAAAAATTAATGCATAGCAGAATTCATCTTGGTGCTTCTAAAGCAGTGGGATTTTTACTGAGGGAAGGGAAGATGTTTTCCTTGTGCAGTACTGTTGTGCCAGCTGTCCTGCAGCACGTGCTGGAGGGTGGGACTTGTCTGTGCCTTGCTCCCCTGCAAATGTTTTGAGACCATCAATGCTGCTCTGGTATGAGGCAGAACCTGTTCTTGTAGTCAAACAGCACAAGGACAAGGACTGTGCCTGGCTCTGTGGTGACAATAAAACCCAAACACTAGACAAAAAGCTGTCAGGAAAAGAACCAGGTATCCCAGCAGCAAAGGTCAACCTGTGAGCTAGAAACAGACTGCTGAAGGAAGATACCCATGCAAGTCAGCCAAGTATTTATTTTGATTTATACCAGTGTTTGGCCCAAAGCTCCACACACCTTAAAATATACTACTTGAACAGAAAGAGTATGAGTGAAAAAACAACTTCAGCTTCAAATTAATTTTATAGCAACTTAAAATTATTATTGACCTTTGAAGAGCAACCACTAATGGTTGAATTTCAGAGACAAGTGAGTAAGTTCTGAATGAGACACAAGCTAGAGACTGAGATAAAATATACTTCAATAAACCAATACCAGTAGCTTTCCAGGTAAGAGTTTTTTTGTAATTGAGACAAAGAGGCTATAGAAGATGTATAGGTTTGCAGCAAGTTTCTGGCTGAATTTTTGCCTCTCTCTACAAGAATTCAAACTAGCTGGCAGCAGCAATTTCTGTCCTGAAATCCAACCTAAGAGTCTATCGTTGTCATGGCTCAGTGAAACTCAAAAAGAATTTCACTGTTGTTTGCAAATAGAGTGATATGGATGAAAGTCTGGGTATGCTCTTCTGTGCTGGAGAAGATATAATTTAACACTCTTGGACCCAATTTTACCCTCATTATATAGGCAACTGAGAACTTCACAGTGAAGTTGGCAGGCAGAAATCAGACTTCTTACTGAGGGATGACAGACAAATAATAATCTGTTATGCAGGAGAATGTGATTTATCCTGCATGCTAAAAAAGCAATTTTTAAACAGGTGGGTAATATCAGGGATTCTTTAAAAATAGAGAACCAGTGTATTAAGATGCATAAATGACAACGCATTGATATGAAAAAAGCCAAGATCTTCTGGTGATCACCCTCCTACTCCTGGATGCACTAGACATGCTTTTCTTGAAGCAGTGGAGAGAGCAGCACAAAGGAGTAAAGCCTGAAAATGGGGGAAAGGAAGCAGGAGTAGCATTTCAAAGATTAAGCTGCTATTATATTACGACGGTTGATTTATAGGGGGATCATGTCCCGATAGCGGGAGGCTTTTTCTCCTTTACATTGCCGGGAGCTGTCCTCCCCCCACTAGTTTCCCCCCCCCAAAGGGCAGGCCCCAGGGTGCCCCACAGAGAGACACAGAGAGACCACCGGAGAGGGAGCAGAGAGAGCGTTTATTACATGGGTAAAGGTATTTATACCTTTTCGATGGATCGTAAAAGATCCAATAGAAAACTAGGAATAACAACCAATAGGAAAGGGTTAACTAAGAGCCAATAAGAAACTTTAAACACACTTCAAGGATACATTCTTTCAGACCTAGCTAGGGAGAGAAGGGTTCCTCTCAAGGAATTTTGGGAAGAAGACACAGTGTCTTAGTAAAAAAAACAACAAAACTCCATCTTAAACAATAGAGACAGCTTCAGCTTTTAAGGTATTCAGGTTAGCTTTTCTTCCTTCTTCACCAGCCCATTTCTCACAAGACTTTTTCCATTTCTGATATTGTTTGTTTACTGCCACATTATATCTTTTAAGACCCCTTTGCTATCACCAGCTTAATTATATATAATAATTATTATAAAAATTAATAACTGGATTTGCTAAAGTAGAATCCAATGAGTGTAGAGCTCTCAGCCCAGCTTTTTCTTACTCCCTGGCTGCATCCAGAAATGGCAGTGACATTGCAATCCTTGAAGTGCTCATAAAAGCAAAAGCCACAGGGAAGTCCGGTGCATTGCTCTCCATGGGCTTTGCGTGCAAGGAGTGTAGCCAAGGTTAATTACCTTCCTCCAGCCACTCCTTAAAAGCTGAAGAGCTTTTCTTTGTATTTTTATGGCTCCAGTAGCCATGGCAGCTGCTCCTTTATTAGTTGCATCACACGTTAAAGCAGGCTGGGTAACTAGATTGTGTAGAAGGTGAAGATAGAGTGAAAATTTGTATTACAAAAAAACAGGCCAACAAGCTGTTTACTGAGAGCAGGTAATGGAGATGCCAATCAAAACCAGAAACTGTCATGCATTTCACCATTAAGCAAGAATGACTAACAACTTAATATTGCACTGATGTAAGTAATTATGTTCTGACTTAACTATCCCTGGCATCTGATAAATGATCATTCACTAAAGATTGGTCTGAATCAATCATCTTCCTCTCATATTTGAAAAACAAAAATCTTTGACAGTATTAGTTGTATTCAGATCAGAATTTAGAACTAAACACAATTGGACTGCAACAACACAGAAGACTCTAGGACCAGATTTCCCTGGTGTTTTAGTGTTTCAGTGGGGAAGGGAGGAAAAGAAAGGGTACTGTTTGGTATCACAGTACAAGCATTACTGCTTCTGTCTCTGCCAGGAAGTTGTCATTGAAAGAACAAGCTGCAACTGTTTTTAACGCTGTATGTCCATATGAGAAGGTCACAAAGAGCAGCAATTCTATTCCCAGCTCTTTGTCATGGGAACGAACCTAGTACGATGGTGGTTGCTCTCATACGTGGGTCTGGAAGGCAATAAGACTCAGTTATAGGACTGGCCATAACGGTTTTACTGTCCTCTTCCCTGACATTCCCATAATTAACAGCACTGGCCAACCAGATGTTTCCAGCTCTGCATCACCTCCCCAGATCTTGCCATTCCAATTCTTCTGTCAGCTCTGTGCCAGGCAAGCTGACTTTTGTCATTAGGCTTTCTCCAAAATGTACCTGTTCTCAAAAAGCTCACACTCATATCATCATCTCCCTTGCAAGAGAGGCATCACTTTTAATTTGATCCAGATTTCACAGGAACCAGCATCTCCTTATGGACTTTTTTTCTGGGAAATTTTTGTGTTCAACCCCAGTTCTGTGCTATCTTTTGCCTCTAGAATTCCAGCAAAGGATAGTTTGCAACATAAAGTCAGCCTTCGGTCAGCAGATGCTTGAACAGTCATCTCCATCTCGTAGTAAAATTATTTCCTGCTGAGACAGGAACAAGGAAGCTGAAGTCATGGAAATAGAGAGTTAAAATTGTTTTGGGAGGGTTTCTGCTCTCCATAAAACCTGCCACTATGTTAGGCCCTCCCAAATTCATACAAGCATACAAAATAAACAGATAAAACACACAACCTCTCAGCTTCCAGCAGAGGACTACTTGCTTGGAAACACTTGGCATTTCAGAGGGGTCACAGCCAGCTGGGAGCCCCCGGGACCCCTCTGCTCACCCACCCCGAGCCCCACAGGGCTGGGGGCACAGCACTGACACTCCATGGTCTGCCTGTTCCAAGGCCAACACCCAGAGATCAGAACAGCCATTTCTGAGACTCAGGCGGAAGAATCAGATGTAGGAAAGGGGAAATTTAGAGTTCAGTCCTTGAGATTAAAGTTACCCAACTTTTCATCTGAAGCTCAGAACAGGCTGACATTTCTCCCTGTGAATTTCCATAGCTCTGTAAAACAAAAAGCAAAGCATTCTTACTGTCATCTCTCACTGCAAGGGGGCGGTTACAAGCACTATCCACAGCTTGCAGATATGTTTTAGGGCTTATGTTTTTAAGGTGTGTAAAAGAAGTTGCCTGCACAATTCCAGCTGTCTCTTTTGAATTCCCAGAGTTAAAAGCAGCTGAAGACACAGAAGAAAATTGCACTAGTATAAAATAATGGTGGGAAGGTATGTGGCAGAAAGACTAAACTTGGTCTGACAGAAACAGAAAAGTGCGTATGAAAGTATCACGTCTGGATGCTTCTGAGTACATGGTGTGGGAGTGCACGGGAGTGACATCTACAACACAATGTGTTGGCGACTGAAATCAACTCTGTTTAAAATAGATACCATTTCCCCCTTCCATATGGTCTCTTGCACAGTTTTGTGAAATTTATTTTGTACATGCTGCTTTGGTAGAAGGATCCGGGAGCAAGTGATTCTCTTCCCAAAACAATTAGCACATGACTAGGGGACAAATCTGTCAGTATATCACTCTGGAGACTAAACTTCGGGCAATTCTTCTGCTTTAGGTATTTTAAAGAAAGTATCCTAGAAACCATTTCTCTCACCCATTTAAGTTGCTGGGATCACTGCCATATTGCATGTAGTGAAGTCTTGCTAAATCAGCAGGGCAGACCGTCAGAAGATGTGATAGCACAGAATGTTGTTGCAGAAAGTTTTAAAATGTTTACACATACTAATCAGGGGTGATAAGGACAGATCTTTATTGCCTTTGCAAATTAGAAATGAAAAAACGGCATTCTTAGAAAGTCAACTGATATATTAATAAATCATTTTTAAAGCAATAAATTATCCAAAAATGCTGGCATAGCGAATTAGAATAAATTAAAACTTCCCAAGCCCTTTTCAGGAAAACGTCTGAATTTGAGAGTTGCAGAAGCTTTGTTCTTATTCCAAGATGCTTTCGAGTGAAGATTCACTAAATCTTCTTTCAGAGCAGTTTTGGTTTCATACAACACAAATACCTTCACAAATCCTGGCATGAGTGAATAGGAATGAATTCTTGGTACTGGAGCAGGAGTGTTAAAGGTCTATAGGACACAACACAGAGCACAGTCAGTTTCCAGGCTGTTTCCAGTCCTCATCCACGATCTAAATGAGACTTCTGATTGAACAATGCTTTTTGCTTTTCTGTATCTATGTTCAGCTCCGCAGAAGCAGCAGAGTTCTGACTTTTTCAAGAAATTATGAGAGGCAAAACATTTTGCATAGATACCCAAGGATGTTTGCTTTCAAAGGGAAAGAGACTTGGGAGACATGGAAAAAGATGACAATATATTCAGTAGCTTATATAATTTCTGTTTCTGATTTCTGTTAACTTCAGCAGTCAATAGTCACCACTAAATATTTCTTCTTGCTTCTTGCATCCGTCTGAATAAATGCTGACCAAAGATGCCACAGAGAAATTATTGTTTGCTTTCTATTTGATTTGGAAGAGCACTTAGACAGTATGTGACCTAGTATGAGGAGGAATGGAAGGAGGAAAGCATATACACAAATCACTCTTTTTTTCCATTTTATTTCTCTGAAGCCACAAATGCACCTTCTCCACTTGTTGTGGCCAGTTTAGCTTAACTAGATTTACCTCCAATAACAGATCATGAAAATGTGCCCCTTTATTTGTCTCAGCCTGTGCCTGCTCACGCTGTACTCCTGGCAGTGCTGTGGAGGCTGTCCCCCTAGCACAGGTGGCTGAAAAACTGGCTTGACCTGTGACTCCAGCCCTGCACGACGGTGTGCACAGACAATACATCTCAACTAGGAGTCAGGAACTAATGGCCAAGCTCAGTGCAAAGTCTGTCTGCGGCTGTCACAAAGAGCCCTGGGTATGAAAAATTCCCTACCCTCTGCTGAAAATGGAGGTTACCTCCTATGATCGAAGGGAGAAGAGCACAGCTAAGCTTCAGGGGGTGACAGATGCTCCTCTCCAGCCAAGTCTGCAGCTTGACCATGCAGTCTCTGGTATTCCTTCCCAACTGATATGGCTGCTCAGTCACTGTGGGTTGCATAAGAACTCCTGCACTCTGTCTTGGCATGTGTAGGCTCTTACATTGCCAGCAGTAATGTGTCTTCTGTTCATAAGGCATGAGAGGCACATCATTGGGGTGGGCTGGCCTTCTTCTGACCAAACCCTGACAGTTTCTAAACCTTAACTGGAGGCTGGTGCAGCTATCGTCATAGTTCAATGACTTGAGCAGGAAGGATCTTCTGATTACCCTCTTAGTAACTCACAAGACAATCAACATCCAACTTAGATACAGACTTTCAGCACCCACTCAGTTTTCTCCCCACACAGCTTTCTCCATCCATGTTATGTCCTAAAAGGAGGGAATGATATTTTAGGTGATTAGGAGTGATCAGAACAGAGTACCATTAGCTTACTGTCTGTTACAGCATGAAGTCAAATTGGCAAGTCTCAAGCAGAGCAGAAAACAGACTCTATTTTCCTTCTCTTTCAGATCCCCCTGGGCAGTACTTGATGCATACCCTGCCTGCCATCCAGGTAAAGGCCCTGTGAGTGGAACAGTTCTGTCCAGATGGTGGGATTCCGAAGGGAAAAACCTGGCACAACAGTTATGACTCTAGAAGGGACTGTGCCTAGGTATCAATCTAATGCCTATAGGCGCCCTGCTTCCCACTCTCCTCACCCTGGTCCTAGTCCTCACCGTAACCCTGGGTTTGGTCTAAGATTTCTGTCCTGGGACAGGCTGGCTCTCCAGATGTCCATTGCTGGTGAGAGTCCTGCTGGCAAGAATCCCTCAGTAGCAAAACCCAAACCACTTTGGAGATTGCACCATTAAGTGACCTCATGCACGGCTGGTGGAAATCACACATTGGGGTAAGTTTTGAACATAGGGGCACTGATGTAGGGGACACAAATACTATGTCTTTAGTAACATATTACAGGCAGCAACGAGAGAACATGACAAAGGGAAAAGGCAAACGGAAGGATGGGCAAATTCTGACCTGGGGTCCTCCTTACGCTCAAGTGCTTTCAGATCAGACAGTAAGGATATCAAACAACAAGGATATCAAGCAATGATATCAAACAATGAGGATAAGGGGTTTGTTTCATTCTGACTTTGCAACGAGAAGTCCTTTTTCTCGTATTTCAGGTATACCAAGCCCTTTCAGGACAGACCTAGCAGTGAAGTCACCTAAAAAAGCCTTCAGCCCCGGAGAAGGCAGCAGGGAGTCTGACGCCTCTGGGGCCCGCTCTCCCCCGAGCACGGCCCCACCCGCACGGCTCGCAGTAGGTTCACCACACACGGCTCCTACTCCACACGGCAAAACAAGCAGAGGAAAGCAACTTCAAAACCGCCTGTTGTGCGCGTTATAAGCACGGGCGGAGAAGGAGCCCTTTCGGAGGATACAAGCGCCACACAAAAGAGCTCAGGGGAACGGCCCCAGGCGGTGGCGCAGAGAGCGCGAGCGCGCCAGAACGTGAGGGCGGGCGGCCCGGTGTCAAGACGGGGGGGGGTCGGGGTGTGCTGAAGGGCTGGGCGGGGTGTGCGGCAGGATGTGAGCTCAGGGCCCCACCGTGCCGGTTCCGCCGCTCGAGCCCCGCCCCGCTCCGTGCCGCCGCGTCGGGGACGCGGTGCCGGCTGTGCTGGGCCGGTGAGCGCTGCGGGGCCGAGCGGCGGGCCCGGGGCTGTGGAACGAGGGAGAGTCGCGCTGTTGTTTGTCCCGGAGGAGCTGCCGCCATGGGGAACCAGCTGGCCGGCATCGCCCCCTCGCAGATCCTCTCGGTGGACAGCTACTTCTCGGACATCCACGACTTCGAGTACGACAAGAGCCTGGGCAGCACACGCTTCTTCAAGGTGGCCCGGGCCAAGCACCAGGAGGGGCTGGTGGTCGTGAAGGTGTTTGCCATCCAGGATCCGACCTTGCCCCTGACGAGCTACAAGCAGGAGCTGGAGGAGCTGAAGATAAGGCTACACTCGGCCCAGAACTGCCTCCCCTTCCAGAAAGCCACCCTGTCCGAGAAGGCCGCCATGCTCTTCAGACAGTACGTACGGGACAACCTCTATGACCGGATTAGTACCAGGCCGTTCCTGAACAACATCGAGAAAAGGTGGATCGCTTTCCAGATCCTCACTGCCGTGGACCAAGCGCACAAATCTGGAGTCCGCCACGGGGACATTAAGACGGAGAACATCATGGTTACCAGCTGGAACTGGGTCCTACTAACTGACTTTGCCAGTTTTAAACCCACGTATCTTCCGGAAGACAATCCCGCTGATTTCAATTATTTCTTTGACACATCACGGAGGAGAACGTGTTACATCGCTCCCGAGCGCTTTGTCGATGGCAGTATGTTTGCTACGGAGCTGGAAAACATGCGGGACCCTTCGACTCCTTTGGTAGACTTGGCAAATAGCAATCAGCGAACAAGAGGGGACTTAAAACGTGCAATGGATATCTTTTCTGCAGGTACTTGGACCAACCAGGAGAAACCAGTTGCTTTTCACTGTGTAATGCAGTGCAGAAAAGTTGATTTAGGTTTTTTGTTGTTGTTTGTGGTTTTTTGGTTTTGGTATGGTTTGGGTTTTTTTACAGTGGAGTTAGAGAACAGCATGTCAAAATACTTGCTTATTTTAAGCATAAGACCCAACCCCAAGCCTTCTTCATTCACAGAAAAAGTACAGATACCACACAGTAAGCTACATAAGTTAAGTGCATCACCGTTATCTGAGGAGGGAAATCACAAACTATTCTGTTATAGCTCAACTCTGCTCTGGGAAAGAGGTGGTTCTGCAAGACACAGACCATCATCTTCTCATGGCTGAGAAGGATGTGCCTCATGGGACCTGAGAGGAGGAACCAGTCAGTGGTCCAGTTCCTTGGGGACTGCTTTTGGGTAATTTGGCAATATTGGCTTTAGAAGCCTCTTCTTACTTCATTTTCTTCACAGGCAGGAAGTTGGAGCAAGTTCCTGTCATAGTCCCACTTGCAAATATTTGTTAGAGTTTGACTGCGGGAGCCTGCCTTGAGTCTTGGGCTTGTCTTCAGCAGTTTGAAAGCTGAAAGTTTGGCCTTCTTTTTTCTTCCCTTAAAGTGACTGAAAATATGAATTTGAAGGACATAGTTACTTCATTTTACAAGCTGCTCTTATGGCCAAACTTCCAGGACACTCCAGTGATAAAGCAGACCGTTGTGAGAAAACAGCTGGACTGGGTACTTTGAAGAGAACTTGTGTCATGGACACAACCTGGGGGAGATCAGTGTTTGGCAATCATGTGCAAGTGAATATGTGCTGTC
The DNA here is from genome assembly GCA_013396735.1 of Grallaria varia. Taxonomy (NCBI): domain Eukaryota; kingdom Metazoa; phylum Chordata; class Aves; order Passeriformes; family Formicariidae; genus Grallaria; species Grallaria varia. Next base: position 22,142 of record VWZG01012151.1, read on the forward strand.
TCCCAGCATCAGCTGTAGAAGCAGAGGTTATTTCTTTACCTTCTGTAAAAAGGGTGCTTAGTTTTGACCCACTGCCCAATCCATGCTGACTTACCAGCACTCTTCTTCCATGTGACAATGATGTGGATTCTTTTTCTGATGATGTATTTTCCAGCTGGCAGGTGGCTGAAGTCACTGCCTCATGTTTCCTAATTGCAAACTCCTCTGCTGTTGTCACGTTTGTAATAAATTACTTGGGACATGTTTCAGGGATCAACTGTAAAAACCAGGTCTTGGAACTTGAAATGTTGTCTCTTTTCTGGAAATGAATTTGTTAACTCATTTGCCTTATTTTCAGTTGAGCAAAGAGTTGTTTAGTCTACATGTAGAAAGCAAAGTTAAAGCGTCTGTTTAGAATCTTCGGACATCTTTGACTTTTTTTTTTTTTTCCCTTTTGTTCCCCAGGCTGTGTAATAGCAGAGCTCTTCACAGAAGGTGTACCCTTGTTTGATTTATCTCAGCTTTTGGCTTATAGAAATGGCCTTTTTTTCCCTGATCAAGTCCTAAACAGAATTGAAGACCTGAGTATCAGAGAGCTGGTAAGGACGGACTACAGCCTTTGAACCATCTGTGTAGTCTGTTTGCAGTTTATTTCACCTATTTTGGTGGCAGATTGCATATTGTTGGGTTTGGGCTTTGGTTTTTTTTTTTAAACTACAAATATCTAAACCTTTAATCTTTCTCTCCTGCTCCCTCCTGCTTCTGCCTTTCTCAAGGTCACTCAGATGATCCATCGTGAGCCAGATAAACGTTTAGCAGCTGAAGATTATTTGAAACAGCAACGTAACAATGCATTTCCTGAAATATTTTACACTTTCCTTCAGCCTTACATGGCCCAGTTTGCCAAGGAAACGTTTGTGTCAGCAGATGAGCGTATATTGGTCATACGTAAAGATCTGGACAACATCATTCACAATCTCTGTGGGCATGATCGCACAGAAAAAGCTGAGGGAGAGACAAAAGAGAATGGGCTGGTTATTCTAGTGTCTGTGATAACTTCCTGTTTACAGACTCTCAAATGCTGTGATTCAAAACTGGCTGCTTTGGAACTGATCCTTCATTTAGCACCAAGATTAAGTGTAGAGATTCTTCTGGATCGTATTACTCCTTATCTGTTACATTTCAGCAACGACTCTGTGCCCAGGGTGAGGGCAGAATCTGTGAGAACATTAACTAAAGTTCTTGCTCTCGTCAAAGAGGTGCCACGCAATGATATTAACATTTACCCAGAATACATTCTGCCAGGAATTGCACACTTGGCCCAGGATGAAGCCACCATTGTCAGACTTGCCTATGCTGGTAAGAGGACATCCAGTCAAAATTCAAAATCTTGGGCTTTCCTGTATTGCCTAAACTGTTTTCTCCTCTGTTCAAAGCCATCGTCTAGTTTGAAGTTTCTATATCCGTAAATCTCCCCAGAAGTCTCAGAAATTACTGCAAGTAAAGATACCTGTATTCACTTCAGGTAACTGGTGCGGGTGGTGGGAGCTTAATAATTAGTTGACCTATACGAACAGGTGGGTTTCCAGTGTAGTTCTGTACCCAAAGTAAACTATGACATTTTAATTGTGGACAAAATGTTTTTACTCTCTGCTAGATGAATTAACTTTTAAGAGAATTAATATCTGTTCTTCTCTGTAGTTTTGCATGTAAAGGCAACTTGCAAAATGTGTACATGTGCTTTGGGCTAGGGACTGGATGTAGCACACAGCCTTTACCATAGTTAAAGTAGGGGGTCACAGTTTCAAGCCTCATGCTCAGGGAAGCAGTCTTGGATAGGCAAGAGTAACAAAGAAAAGTACTTGTACAAGTGGTCTTTAAGTAGCTAATTATGTAAACAGGGCTTTCTGAGAGTGCCCACCCTTTGCTGCTTCTATTAATTTTTCTAAATTGACATTTCATTAAGTCAGATTGTTTACTTGGAGTGGCCTGGTTGAACTGAATAAATACGAAACTAACTTAAAGCATCGGTGTGATGCTGTGCTTCAGAGTTACTTTCCCACAGAATGAAATTTGATACCCGGGGGCTGAAATCACATTATTTGTTGTGTAATAGACTTGATTATACCGTAGTAGATGTTTTCTTCATGTGTTACTCAGATACGAGTTCTGTGTGGCTCAGAAAGAAGCTTTGTAGTCATGCCAGGATTTGCTATTTACCGTGTACCCTTGTTTGCTATAACCACCGTATTTTCAGGTGTGCTGTTTTGGGCTTGTTTTTGTTTTTTATTTTTAAGTTATAAATGTAGATTTCTGTTGAAAATGTCTCAGGTGATGTTTTTATTCCTTTTACTTTAGTAAACTGATGAAACTAATATTAAAGATGTATTTTTCATGAATAGAACCAATTGCTTTTGGTCACCTTGATAAATTTAAATTTCAAAGGAAGAAAATACATGGATGTATTTAAAGGTAGTCTAGCTGAGTTAACTTCTGTTACTATGGCACTCTTTTTGGAAGTGGTCAGGCTGGTGACTTAGAGGATTTGATCTGGGCTGTGGACAGGCTCTGTTGGCATGCTGCTGTTGTCTTGGACAACACTCAGAATGGCTGCTTAAGTGGGACTTCTGCCTCAGCGTTATCAGTCCTGTGCCAGCAGTGCCCTGACCCAGATAATACAGCCTGAGTTGCTTCAGCAGCTTCGAAAGGGTGCAGAATAGTGCCAAATCATGTGGCTATATACAGTGACAAGTATTCTGAAAGTGGATTCCGGGGTAACAGTATTATTTCCGAGGATACATATGATGGTGTGGTCGTTTATTGGTGATTTGTTGCAGTCTACGACCTGTTAGTGTTAGTTAATTCAGGCTATTTGGCCTTTAAGCTCTATCAAGTTACTCAGTCTGAGGCTAAGTGGCATTTAGGGCTAGTTCTGGAAGCATTAAATTAGTGTTTGCTACACTTAATATTGTTAGAACTTTTTCACTTGTTCACATGACAAAAGTACTGTGTGATTTGATATACTTGGTAGCTTTGCTAGGGGTCAACAGAAGTGGGTTGACCAGGGCATGTTGTCTAATTTCAATTTCATTTACCCATCATGACTGTTACTATCAGTGGCTATAACCTCCCATCAGGGGGATCATCAGACTGATGTAAGCTGGCAAAGTAGGACAATTCTCAACCAAAATATTTTCCTTTGCAGAAAACATAGCATTGTTGGCAGAAACAGCTCTGAGATTTCTGGAGTTAGTACAGCTGAAAAATCTGAATATGGAAAATGAAACAAATGGTGAAGAAACAGATGAAACATCTCACCCTAGTGATAACTATGACACAGGTAATGTCACTTCTACTTACCTTCCCTGATGATGATAGCATATCATGGGCCAAAACTCCTAGTTAGCACTGATCCATCTCATCTCTCAAAGCTTAGCCTTCCTGTTAAATGGGAAGAATGCTTTGCCTTGACCAGCTGCATGTTTACAGCTTAATGCAGAGATAGACACCTCTGCACTGAATGTTGTGAAAAACAAAAAAGTATGTAAATGAGCATACCTTTCTTCTCCCGAAGTCCTTAAGGTATTTGACTGTGATGCTTTCTGCATGGTTCCATATCCAGCTTTACTCATGGTCTCATAAACAAGTCAGCTGCAAAACCACAGGTGTTTTCCAAATACTGCTGCGGTTGAATTGGCAGGAAGTGTTGGCTTTGGAAAACATGTCGAATTATGGCATAGCTGTAGTACTGCATTTTTTAGTCATTCTTTTCTGTTCCTATGCCTGGCAATTCTTGTCTGTCTCTTTGCCTGAAAAATCCAAATCTGTGCATGTCATTTGGCAGTAACAAAACTTTGTATTATGACTAACACAGAGAATGAGTTAAAGTCCTAAGAATGGATTTTCTTTTTCTTTCCTTTTGGAAAGACAGATGGTATTAAGTGACCTGTGTGTCATCTCCAGTGCCTTTTAGTGATGCATAGATTCCCAGAAGAATGCTGGGCAAGTCTTCCAAGCTGGGAAGAGTTTGTGGTTAAAAACTGTCATTTCTCTTCTGGGCTAAGTAGATCAATCTGTGACTAATCATAGCAGGTAAACATTGTGCGTGTACTCTAGTTGGGAAAAAGGCAATTATCTCTTAACTAGTTGCAGGATGATACTTTAAGATAAAACAACAAATGTACTAAAATCAAACATAAATCCTCTTTAAGCTCCTTCACATAAGGCATGGGGTGCTTAGAATTGCTGAGGAGTGAGAGAAGCCGCCCATCATGTGGGCTGTACTTCTAAGAAATACTGTCCCCTATTCCTTGAAATAGATTGGAGATGAAAGAAGTAACACAAGGAAGAAAGAAGTTTGAGTAGCTCTGTTCTTTTTACCCTTTTAGAAACCAGGCATGAGAAATTTGAACCCAGAAGGCAACTTTCATGTGACTGACAGAGTCATGATAGAAAGTAAATTAGCTGGTCTTCTGACTGCAGGCAAATGGTAATCACCTCTGCAAAGCTGGGGCAGCAGTAGCTGAAATGTTTGTGTTAGTTGTTTGAGAACCTGTCTTGTATAGTAGGTGGGCTTTCAGTAATAGCCAGTGCAGTAACAATTCTGTTATTTCCATTTAATAGAAATAGTGTTTTAGTTGCTTCATGAAGTAGAAGCCATAGGCAAGGTCATCTTCAAATTTTTAAGCAGCATCATTAGGGTAACTGTAGATACTTAGTGAAATTAGAAGTACTCACTTTTTAAGGTGTTACATTCCTCTCTGTATGCTTAGTGAAATGATTCTGTCTACCTAACTAAAAACATACTCTTGATCTGTTGTCAGTTCACAAATTTTGAAACAGAGTCAGACAAACATCAAACCAGAATTGCCTTAAAGCATTAATTGTTGTAACACTGGTGCTGAGTCATTCTGATGCTTCTTCACATCTGCATTTCACCTGTATGTATAAAATGAGCTGGATCATCTTAGTTGAAGTTACAACAAGTTTAGAACAAGAACGTCTCACATTTCTCTGCTTTTTGGCCTTGTCACTACGTTATGCTTAGTTTGAAGTCTTCGGTAAGCCTTTGTTGGAATTGTTGGGGTTCTATTGCGTTGCCCATCTTACTGAGTCGGGTGTTCTTCAGGACGACTCGGCACTGTAACTCCTCTAGTAGCAGGTAGTACACATGTCCATACTGTTTCTTGCCAACCCAGAAGTTCATCCTGTTGTCCCTTGCAGAGTTGCAAGCGTTGCATGAAATGGTCCAGCAGAAAGTTGTGACTCTGCTAAGTGACCCAGAGAATATTGTGAAACAAACACTGATGGAAAATGGAATAACACGTCTGTGTGTCTTTTTTGGACGTCAGAAAGCCAATGATGTTCTTCTGTCTCATATGATCACTTTCTTAAATGATAAGAATGACTGGCACCTTCGAGGAGCTTTTTTTGACAGCATTGTTGGTAAGTGTTTGATTTCAGCCAGAGTAGTGAGATAATAAATTAACAGTTTCCAAGATATGCAAAAATAAATCATATAGCAGTGCTTTCTTATATGTATTTCCAGAAGTTATATGAAAAGATTTAGCTTCAGCTGTATTAGCTGTACTTTTTTTTTCAGGGAGTGAAGATGAAACAATGTAAATAAAAATGTATACTTCTTTTAGTCCAAAAAGTGCAAATGAGGCTGATGCATTTAAATCTAGGGTAGATTAACATAAAAATAAACTTTCAGTGCTCTTTTTTGTTAGTCTTTGTTGAAACCACAAACTTAAAAAAAAAAACCCAAACTTGCCATGAGTTATGGCAAGCAAATACTAAGATTTCTGCAAGCTTTCTAGTAGATGTTATCACTTCACACGTGTGCATGTTCCCATTAACTTCAGTAGATCTGTTCATGTGATGAAAACTATGCATTGGTGTATGCTAAAGTTATAATTGGATATCTTTTTTCTAGTGCCTTAAAACCTGACTTAAAGATTCCTGTCACTTCAGAAAACTTAATAGCAATTTAAAAAGTCTTACCAGTGCTGTCATCAGCTGCTAAGTTTATCTCAGGCATCATGTATGTTGGAAATTACTCCACATGACTGTTGCTGAGAGTCAGTACTCAGGAACTGTGGGTCAAGAAAACTTTCTTATTGTTGTACCTGGAGGCAGAAATGGTATTTCAGGGACGTGGCAAGAAAAACAAGCATGATCAAACTTCCAGCAGGACCATTATGGTACTTCTATGTTCCATTAGGACTGGAAGCCACAAAATGCTGTGCTGGCAAACTCTCCCAAGAGGTGATGTTGATAACTTGTCAGAAACTGTTTAGAACGAGCAGTGGAATAGCGAAAGCACGGGTTAGAGTGTCCTGGATTCTTGCAAAAGACATAGAGAGAGATGTGAGGCAATTAAGTGTAAAAGTCAAGATGACCTCTATTTTTTACTCCTCTGTCAGTATGTGTTCAAAACCTCCACAGAAGAATTCAGATGAAGTTCTGAATTTGTATTTTTGTTTTACTTAAAGCTCTTGCACATCTTTAAAACTGAGCTCTCTGACTCGTATTTAAGTATGTGCAGGTGCTGCTGCCTGTGGCTGTGGGCAGATGCCCTCCTGTAATAGTGGAACCGAGGGAATATCTCTTACCTGTGCTATTTCTCCCTTCTTCCTTTCTTCCTTTTAGCAACCGGCTGTAAAGTCCAGCATTAATATGTGAACAGGTATATTGATTATTATCTTACTAGATTAGAAGTGGTAAAGTTATTTTATGTTTATTCTCAATTCTGATGGGAAGACATTTAATTTTCTGGTAATTATCAATCTACTTTAGATTTTCATGTGTATTCTTTATGTTTCAGGTGTTGCTGCTTATGTTGGCTGGCAAAGCTCATCAATACTCAAGCCTCTGCTTCAGCAGGGTCTCAGTGATGCTGAAGAATTTGTCATTTATAAAGCCCTCAATGCTCTTACTTGTATGTGCCAGCTGGGGCTCTTGCAAAAGCCCCATATTTATGAGTTTGCTTGTGATATTGGTACGTTGAAATACTGGCCAATACCTTGTTTTCCTAGTTAAGAAAAAATCTTAGTACTACATAGAGCTTCACCGTCAGCTTAGCTTTCCAGAATACCAGCCTATAGTACTGTTTTAGACCCTACACAAAATTGTGTTGAAAGGACTACTGCCAGTTAGACCATGTTAGTGCTCAAACCTCTAAAATAATAACTTTGGTCAAACAAATTGGAAACATCTTCTCTGATTTATATAGGACAGCAGCAAACAACTCTTAGTCCAAAAATTTTCTGCTTTAAGATCTTTCCTTGTTCTACATGCCAACCTGCTATAAAGAAAAAATCCTGGTTACTTCTGGTAGTCCATCAAGCACATAACTTTGCAAACCCTTACCCATCAGCCTTCGAGGATGAGAAAATTCAGGCAACCATGATTCTTTCTCATCCTATTTCTGACACCATAAAAACCCATTAACTGAATACAACCTTGAATGCAGAGTTGGTCTCTCCTTCCTCATCAGGCTTATTAGTTTAATGTTCCCAAGATTTATAGGCGATTTATGGAAAAGACAATAACCAACTGATCTTTTGAGATATAGTCTGCTTCTTCTTAGTATTATGGTTTTTCAAATGCACTCAGAATTTGAGGCAGATGGTCTGTGATTATATCTCATGACTAGATACAGTCCCTTGATTACAACTTCTTATGAGAAAGACTTCTGAGTCTGATTATCTTAGCATATAAGTAGTGACTGTTCAAGGAACAGAGGTGAAGAAGGAATAAAGAATTTACTTAAAAATAAAAAACTAAAGCACTGGTATTAGGGTTCTCTGTAATTGTCTAGAGTATGGTTGAGATTTATTTTTTGATTAGTCTCCATTACAGATCTGTAGTTGACAATTAGGTATCAAAATGAACAAATAGGGAAAATGTGCATTTTGGCAATACCAAGGAAGCTGAGCACCATGGGCACAGTGAAATCCATGAAATAATTTCCTCAGTATGAGTGTTTTAACCTTGGTGCTCTGCAGGAGAGAAGGCTCCATTTGGAAGTAATTCTCATGGAAGGAAATGCCATTGCAGGCTGCCATATGCAGGATGATCTCTCTTCTATATGAATGATATATTTTAACAGCCTGTTTTTCTTTCAGCACCATTCCTGTGTCATCCTAACCTTTGGATATGTTATGGTGCAGTTGGATTTATCACTGTGGTAGCGCAGTATTTGAATATTGCTGATGTGTACTGCAAGCTAATGCCATATCTTCATCCTTTTATCACACAACCAATAATACAGGTAATACTTCAAATAATATTAACGTGAACAAATCTTGACTAGTCATGGCTCTTAAGTCTGTCCTGGCCATGATCCTGGCTATAAGAATATTAGATTACTTTTTTTTCAGTTAAGGTTAGAGGCAATAGAGGTTTTTGATCTCTGCTGGCAGATTACAGAATGGCCATTGCTTTCCATGTTTGAAGAACATTTGTTATCTCAAATACAAGCAAACTCTTGCAATGCTGTTCTAGTGTATAGAGTCTAGGAGGTGTGAAAAACTGGCTGTGAAACAAGTGGGTTTATGCTCTGTGTTTTTATCTACCAGGGTGAATACCCCTTTCAGGGTAGGAGAAAAGAATGGCAAACACTGTAGACATAAGAAGACAGCATTTGGTGCTAGATTTCCTCATGTTTATATGAATATCGTCATGTTGAGTGGTCTTGCCTTTTGAATTGCAGGTAGATAAAGAAATAGTCCTCCTAAGTGTACTTAAAGAGCCTGTCAGCCGTTCCATATTTGATTATGTCTTAAGATCAAAGGATATCACAGGCCTCTTCCGACACCTTCACATGCGTCAAAAGAAGAGAACTGGAGCTCTCCGTGACTGCCCATCCCCGGAGGACCCTGCCATTGTGCAGCTGTTGAAGAAGCTTCTTTCACAAGTAACTGGTTTTCGTTTGTACTTTGAAAGTCAGGCTTGAGACTTTTGGGCTCTGTACACCTCCACAGACCCTAACCTTGCAGTTGCTACTGTGAGGGACTCCGAATCTGAGGTTCTGATACTGTGAGCCATTAACTCCATTGATTTGGGGGACAAGGAGTTCAGAAGTTAAAGATTTTTAAAGGATCTGCCAGCTATAGTGCAAATACAACCTAAGTCTTAAAAAATGGTGGTATGTCTCAAATTTCTGCCACATCTATGATGTGGCAGCATTACAGAGCATGTGCTGTGCATTGTGTTGGATAGAGGAGTATGCATTTGTTGAAGAGCTAGACATGCAGTGCCAAAAGCAAATGGAGCTGGAAAGTCTTGAGGCTTATGTGTGAAGAGGGGAACATAAAGAATCACCCACCCAGAGTAGTGACAACTGGGTAGAGAAAGGACTGTAGCTGAGTGTGGGTTTTTTCCCTGTGTCTTGTGGGGCTGTAAACATGGTCTAGGTGGCAGTTAAGCAGATTGCACCAGAGAGTGATCCAGCATTAAATGCTATTCTGCCCTTTCACTATTCTGAGCCCTGCTCCTTAGGACAGAAGATATTCTTACACTACAGCAGCTTACCTTATGTCTGGTATGAGCGATGTGATGCTTTGAATTCTGGACATGTGCTCTCTGCTACCACTTCTGAGCCAGTCATTAATTTTACTGCTTAAATCTTCATACCTTGATGCATATTATTGCTCAAAAGTTAATAATACTACCTTTTCTTTTATTCTGTAGGGGATGACTGAGGAGGAAGAAGACAAACTGTTATCACTGAAAGACTTTATGTTAAAATCAAATAAAGCTAAAGCCAATATGGTGGATCAGAGCCACCTGCATGACAGCAGTCAGAAAGGGGTGATTGACTTGTCAGCTCTGGGAATGACTGGGAGACAAGTGGATCTTGTTAAAACAAAGCAGGAGCCTGATGACAAACGTGGTTAGTATATTTCATGGTCTCTATAGATGAAGTTTGGCCTTTCTTTCAGGGTGTTCTCAGTAATTCAGCATACATGACTATCACCCTCCCCACTGGGTTTGCAATAAGAAAATTATGGCTGATGTTGAAATTGAGGTGGTGGAATGTTCTCTGGATCATTGAAAGATGGGGATATTTTTTTTCCCCCTGAGAATATTAAATCATTTTTACTGCATTTGCAATAATAATACGTGCCAGTTGTTCAGCTGGTTGTGACAAACAGGACTCCTGTGACTCATGGCAACAGGAGTTGCCATGTAAATGTTGAAGGCTCTCTCTGTTTCCTCACAAGAAATGCTGAGCTCTTTAACTGAAAATCCTGGGTGTTCTCTTGAGGTAGCCTGGAGAAAACTGAAAACTCATCGGGCTGCCACTGAGGAATTGCCAACTGTTGCTCACCCTTTAAGTACCTGCTTTTTAGCCTTCGGGTTCTTCAGCTTCTCATCCACTCCCATTTACCTTTTTTTTGCCTACCCCTCTTCCAACTCAAAAACTTCCATGTTGAAATCCACTTGCTGCTAACTATTCCAGTTATCCATATCCTCAAAATTCTTCTTTTCCAGACAGTTTGAGCTTCCTCTTTGCTCTCTGAAGCTTCTAAGTCCCTCCTCTGTTACATCACTGATAGATTCTGTATTTTTAGATAAATAAATACCTGCAAACCATATAGCTCTTGCCATCTTATTTCCAGAATTGGAATGCTTGTCTGAAAATGTTCTGCATATCATTTTAAAGGAAAGTACAGAAATATAGGATTTTTCATTTTTTCATATTTTTGAATCGAGAGTTGACAGGATTTAAAAGTTAGTGTATATGAAGTCTGTATTTGAACTGATGTTTCACCCAAAACTGTCACCTTCAGTCTTCACATCTTTAACTTTTCTTCACTGACTTTGCCCAAATTTAACTTGTCCTGTGTTTTTATTTTTCTTTCTATATTTTATGGTTTTAAGTGACTCTGAAGGAATGCAGAAGAGAAATTAATTTCCTGTTTACAGAGATAACATTCTTGAATCTGCAGGAGGTGTTGCAGCTGTGATGGAAAACTGATTGGATTTGGCACTAGCAATGATTTGCATACTGCACTGTTAAAAGTTTATCCCTGGTGTCCCTGCTCATGGCAGGGTGATTGGACTAGAAGACCTTTGAAGGTCCTGTCCTACCCAAACCCTTCTATGATTCTATAAGAAAAATTTATCATATATTGGAGTCTGACCCTGCAGCCTTCTAGATGCAAACTTTCCCTGTAGTGAAATGATGTATTGCATGACTGGACTGTAGGATTAAGAAGGTATGAAGACTGGTGACAAGTGCTTTGTTTGGTTTTCCTCATAAATCCCTGTCAGATGACCTCAACAACCTAGCAGTAGGGTTTTCACTGTATATAAATAACAATCTGGCATGTAAACCTTGGACTTCCCTGTAGTCTCAGAGTAAGGACCAGCCTGAGTGACTGTTAACATGATAATGTTGAGTTTTGTGTTTGTTTTTTTTTTTTACCTTCCACCTCCCTCCTTCCCTCCAAACTCCTTATAGCTAGAAAACACGTAAAGCAAGATTCAAATGTAAATGAAGAATGGAAGAGCATGTTTGGGTCCCTGGAACCAACAAACATATCTCAGCCGATATCCAAAGGACATGGACAAACTACTGATCCTGAAGCTATCCAGGCTGGGAAACCACTTCGTTCAGAGTCCTCTGCTGGCATTTGTGCCACTTTGTCATCCTCTCCACAGGTATACCTGAAAAATACTATGTTCTCATCCTAAACTGAAATAATTCAATTGTTTTAGAGTCAAGTGGGACTGTAGAGATGTGGTGTTCTTGGTTTGTTTGGAGGTTATTTGACACTGGTCATGGCCTGGCATCTTCTCCAGGAGAGTTGCTGATTTTCAAGTTCTTATTTTTAAAGTGGGAACTGAGAGAGGACTGAAAGAAATTTAGTCTCTTGAACAGAAGAGCTTCACTAACAAAGAGATGCTTTGCAAAAGGAGAGGGGGTTTTGTGGATTAGACAAATATTAGGCAAGCTTTTCTGGCAGGGGAGACTTTTCCTCAAATCGTATGCGCTGATATGTGTTGTGAAGAAGAGATGTCATGATCTTAACTTGGAACTGGTGTTTGGCATCACAGCTGCATTTAGACATCCTGTACTTCTAATACTTTGTACTGGCTACAGAAGGGTGGGCTGGGAGCCCTGCAGCCTGTGGAGGCATCTCTGGACACTGAACACTGTATTCTGTTTGGGTTCTAGTTGGAGTTTAATTTCTGCTGGTTTTAAATGAGTGTCCACTCTGAACTAAGAGGGAGACACTTCACGCTTTTGTTTTTAAAGCCCCATATAAATGAATAATGGTTCGAGAGCTAATCTGCAAGTCTTTCAGTCTTGAGCGTAATAACTGCTTCTGTAATAGTCACATTAAGAGGTGTGCACAGCAGAGTCTAGTTTCTTCAAACAGAATACAGAACAGATGAGGCAAACGGTAGAATAAGGGAATGGTGAATCTTTTCTATAGATTTCACTGTTTTTAATTGTTTTCATGCAAGTATGATTTTTTAAATGCTAATTCATTGCTAATTGATTCAATAAAAAAGCTTTTTCTATTTTTATTCAGCGTGTGTGACCCAGAAATCTTCAGAGAGGGATTTATCTGTGTGTAGAAAGTAAGGCATATACTTTTAAGTGGTGATCTCTTACAGGCATCTGATGGAACAGTTGTTCAGCCCAGGAAAGTGACCATGCAGGTCCTGAGCAGTACAGCGTCCCCATCCACACACCAATTACGCATCACCACATGCAAAACTGATCTGCAGCAGCTGATTCAGCAGAAGAGGGAACAGTGTAATGCAGAGAGACTTGCAAAACAGATGATGGAGAATGCTGAGTGGGAGAGCAAGCCCCCACCTCCAGGTACATCACAGTCCACTGAGGTTATTAGACAAAAAAAAATTATATATATATAGGTAGATAGATATACATATTATATGTGCATATCTATCTATATAATTAGAGTTAAAACATCATCATCTCATAGAAGAAATGCAAGAGATGAGGAAAAGAGGAAAGCTTTAGTTTAGGAAATGTGCGTACTATTCAGAACACCAGTTTGGCAAAATACATGCATGATCTATTATCTAATTTAGAATTGAGCAAGTCAGCTTATAATATTTAAAATGCCTTAGCTCTGTGTTTTCAGTGCTGTCTGTGTTTCGCAGCTGTAATTACTATATCCTGATATAGCTGTTCGAGAATGGATCCAGGGAGACTTTCATGTTCCTAACTAGGTTATGAAATCAACACCAGACTTCATGGTTTTATTTTTCCCCATAGGATGGCGTCCCAAAGGATTGCTAGTAGCTCACCTTCATGAGCACAAGTCTGCGGTGAACCGCATTCGGGTCTCTGATGAGCACTCCATTTTTGCCACTTGCTCAAATGATGGCACAGTGAAAGTCTGGAACAGTCAAAAAATGGAAGGAAAAACGACTACAACCAGGTAGCTTTAAAAACCATGGGGCTTGGGGGCTGCTGTTTTAGAGGGAAAAATGAAGTAAAGCAGGGAGGAAAACAGGAATCACTTGTGGGTGTGCTGGAAATATCAACAAGGAGATATATTGTTGTTCCTTTTGGCTTGTAGCTATAAAATAATAGATTGTTTCAATTAGCTAGGGACTGCTTTGCAGTCATAGCAATTTCAGGCTTTTTGATTTCATTTCTGTACATATATAAATATATGCTTGTGTTGCTGTTTAAAGTCAACACTGGTTTTGTTGGTTTCCGATTTTGGAATGCTTGAAAAATGTTATTTTCAGAGCCCTCTCAAGAGCCATTAATTTTAAGTAGGTGTTTGAGAGAAGTAATTGTATTTTTTCTAAGTGCCAGCAAAAATATCCTCATTTTTCTCTCCCCTCTCTCTCTCTGTACTGTTTAGATCAATTCTGACATACTCTCGGATTGGAGGACATGTAAAGACACTCATATTCTGCCAAGGCTCACATTACTTAGCTATAGCTTCGGACAATGGTGCCATCCAGCTTCTTGGTATTGAAGCTTCAAAGCTCCCTAAATCTCCTAAAATTCATCCAATACAAAGCAGGTATGTACTTAGAACAGTTAAATCTCACCACACACAGAGCTCAAGCTGTTAGTATATTCCTCAGATCCTTTAATTTGCTCTAAGCTTCCTGCTGGCTGAGCCCAGTCTGTACTAGAAGGCTGTAGGCCATGATCTTATGCTGCCTCATAAAGAAGGATTCAAAGGCAACTGTGTAGAGCTGAGCATTTTTAGCTTTAGGTTACTGGTACTTCCTGTTTCACTGAACTCACTGTGGGCTTGAAAGGTTCCCTCTGAATAGTTCTCAAGTCTTTTATTTTTGCACAGGGATTCATTAGCTCCTTTGTTACAATCTTAATAGAAAGTAATTTTGAAGGTTCTTTTACAGGCCAGACCTACAATTTTTTTCTTCCAGGCTTTTAATGTGATAAGGTGGCAGAGATACGGGTAATGGGAGATACTGTTTTGAGGAGTCTTTGGGAACAGCTTAGCTCTTTCTTACCTCCATATGAGCAGGTTTTGAATATTTGGCATGGATTCAGCGGCTTAATCGTCCAGCTTGGGTGAGGGACATGCCCAGGCCTCAGCAAATCTAGCAAAGATCTCTTTCCTGTTCAAAGTAAAAGCAAGGTGACTGTCTCAAATGCCCTCTCTTATGTGAGATTATGTTCAGAAATGAAATAAGCTAAATCCAGTGGAGATGGGAACTGCAAACCAGATTTTCACTTTTGGGATACACTGCCTTTGTGCCTGAAGAAGGTGTCAGTTTTGCACACACAGTAAGTGATTGAGGACACTGCTGGCTGTATAACATGAAGAGGGGTGTTCCTGACAGTAAACTCTGGGTAGATGAATATCTGAAACGTGGAGCATGAATTGTAGAGTCATAGAATGGTTTGGGCTGGAGGGGACCCTAAAGGTCACCTAGTTCCAATCCCCCTGCCATGGGCAGGGACACCTCCCACTAGACCAGGTTGCTCAGGGCCGCATCCAGCCTGGCCTTGAACACATGAAAGGATGGGGCATCCAACAGCTTCTCTAGGCTACCTGTTCCAGTGCGTTACTGCCCTCCCAGAACAGAATTTCTTCCTAACATCTAACTAAAACCTGACCTCTTTCAGTTTGAAGCCGTCCCCCTGTGTCTATCACTACGTGCCCTTGTAAAAAGTTCCTCCCCAGTTCTCTTATACCTCCCTCAGGTACTGAAAGGTGCTTTAAGGTCTCCCCAAAGCCTTCTCTTCTCCAGACTGAACAACCACAATTTGTTCAGCCTGTCATAATAGGAGAGGTGCTCCAGCCCTCTGATCATCTTCATGGCCCTCTTCTGGACACACTTTGGCAGGTCCACATCCTTTTTATGCTGGAGCCCTAGAGGCGGGCAAAGTATTCCAGGTGATGTCTCAGGAGAGTGGAGCAGAGCAGGAGAATCACATCCTCAAGCTGCTGCCCACACTTCTTTTGACACTTTTTTTGTGTTTGGCTGCAAGCACACATTGCTGGATCATATCAAGCTTCTCGTCAACCAACACCCCCAAGTCCTGCTCAGGGCTGCTCTCAGTGTATTCTCAACCCAGCCTGTATTTATTTGTGCTTGGGATTTCCCCAACCTAGAGCACAGAGCTATGTTTATGTTTGCAAAGAGCTGCTGACAGCCTTTTCCTTAGCCTTGCAGCAGAGAGATTTGAGAGAGCATAAGCACCCATTGTACTAAAATCGGAAAGTTGTTTCTGGCAGATGCCTTGAGAAGTGGTATGAAGATGAGAAAGCTGCTCAGCATAAACTATTGGAAGGAGTCTTAAAGTTGGAGGGAGTCATGCCTGTTTCAAAATTGGTTTTTTCTTTTAACCCAGGTCCTTAGATCTGAAAGATGATGGCTGTGTGGTAGATATGCATCACTTCAATTCAGGAGCCCAGTCAGTACTGGCTTATGGTACAGTCAATGGATCCCTGGTTGGATGGGATTTGCGATCTAGCAGCAACGCTTGGACGCTGAAACACGATCTGAAGTTAGGCCTCATAACCTCATTTGCTGTGGACATACACCAGTGCTGGCTGTGTATTGGTGAGCCTGCATTTCTTGTTAGTTTTTCTCTCTTCCCTGCCCCCTCCCACTTCCTTCTGGTTTTCTTTTACAGTAACCAAAGCTCAAGCTTTTGCTTGACCTGATTTTACTAGCATATGCTTTTCTCAAACAAGGAAAGAAATACCTTCTAATCTGTTTTTGAGAAGTATTCTGCCTGCTAAGTACTTGAGGCTGAAGTCCATCTCCCTAGGAACAGAGTACAAGGATATGGGCAAAACCCTCCTGTTTTTATCCCTCTGACTATGGGGAACTTTTTCTCACCAGGTACAAGCAATGGTACCATGGCATGCTGGGACATGAGGTTTCAGTTACCCATCTCCAGCCACTCTCATCCTTCCAAGGCCCGAATCAGACGCCTACTCATGCATCCTGTCTATCAGTCCTGGGTAATTGCAGGTAAAAGATGTCTTGAACTTACCTCACAGTTGTCAGAGGTTGTGATTGAAGCAGCTTTTGTTTCAGCTTCTGCTTCAAGCCCTAGGGGGAGTAAAAAAGAAAAAAAGTAGCATTAAGATGTTGTGAAATTGACAGACAGCCTTTATAGTTCTTATCTTCTGAGCATTGCAACTCTCATGAGGGGCTGTCCCTTTGTGCTGTGTACCATATCACTTTTTAAGGACAAAATCTTATAAAAGATAAACTCATGACATTCACTGAAGTTGATGGGAATTTTCCCACCATGCTCTGTAGAGCAGAGACTGAAGGTTGCCCCATTCTAATTCCCACTTGAATCTAAGGCATCTGTGTCATGGGTTAGAGATTTCAAATGTATCCCAAGATTCCACATGTGGTAATGCTCACAGCTGCTTCAACCAAACTGCATGTAGCATTGTCATATACTTCTATGTGTTTGTGTCAGGAACATGATCTGAAATGGACAAGTAGCTTGAGCTAATCCTACAATAACAAAATAGAGGAAGTTACTGTAACATGGGAATAATTTGAGTTTCCTATTTTACTTGCTCCTTAAGTTTTACTTAGTTATTAACCATTCTAGGAGGTAAAATAAATTTCTTGAAGATATGTACAAACAAAGTAAGCGTCTTTGTACTTTTTAGTTTGTTTCCTCCCTGTTAAAGACTGAAAGAGTGACAATGTTCATAATTTTGGAACATTATTAAAAAGCCCTTGCCTGTTTGGTTGCTGTCAGGCATATAAACAATCAGTTGAACAGAATTCTTTGCATATCTGCACCAATGTGAGTGTAGAACTTCACTGTCGCTAGTGAAGTCTGTACCTTTGGATAGCTGTGTTACCTGCATAAGGGGTATTCTCTGAAATCCCTGACAACCATGCTGAGCAAACAATCTGTCCTTCACAAAGAAGGATGAGAAGTCATCTAGGAAGGAAAGTGAGGTGTTTATATGTTTTTAAAAGGAGTGGGGGTTAAAGCAGATTTTATTTAAGCTTGGTTAAATTAGGCACTGTTACTAACTACAGTGAAGCTGCTTCCAAGCAGTAAAACCAAACTGCCAAAGCAAATGCTGCAGGGAGCAAGTGGAGAGTGTCTCTGTGCCATACCCTCTATGTGATGTCAGTAGAACAAGTAGCAAGAGCCAACCAACCTGTTTTATATTTTTTGCATTGACAATACCTTTCCTGAAGCTGTTCAAGGCAACAATGAAGTCTCCATGTGGGATATGGAAACTGGTGATCGACGCTTTACTCTGTGGGCCAGCAGTGCCCCACCTCTTTCAGAACTGCAGGTCTGGTCTCTTTCTTTTCCAGTTTCTGTTGTGTGTCCGGGGCTAGAACATCTTTAGACTCCATGCTGGGTATCAGTACAGTTACTTGCTTCTATGGCTGTGCCAATTTGGCACAAGGAACTTGTCTTGGGATTTATTTTGGCACCATAATTGTTTTGCTTGTCAGAATTACATCCCCTTTGTCAAACAGCAGTGATACCTGAATCTTCATTGGTATCTCCACTCTTTGTGGAATATACTTATAACATCACCTGCTCTACCCAGTCATGTTCCTAGAAAACCAGTGAGCCAGTCGAGCCTGCAGAGGTTATGGCTGTCAAAATTCATGGTGTGCTTGCTTTTACTTTCTTTTTCTGGGATTGCACGTACTTCTGTAATCATCTGCTCTTTTGCACATTTTTTCTGTAATACAACGCCACCACTACACTTCGCTGCTAGTTAAGTAGTGGCTCTTCTTCAAGGAGTTAATTGAGGAAGGAGCAATCTGGAATATAATTCTTAAATCACAAATACATGCACAAAAATAACCATAGCTGCTTCTATAAATGTTGTAAATGCATTATCCGGGCTCTACTTAAATTTGTACATGCTGCAACAATTGCAGGTTGAGTTCATTTTGGTCATGTGCTTTGCACACAGGGAGCTCTGTGATCTAAGCTAGTTTTCTGTTGTATGTCTGTCCCTGAATGCCTTCATAGCCTAAAAATTTAAGCATCCATGTGCTTTTCAGTATGATTTGCCTGCCAGATTATTTTAGAAATAATCTCTCTCATTTGCCATCATTGAGAATGTAGTTTCCAAGATTCAGTAAAAACCATTACGGGGAGTTAAATCCATTGCACTGCTCTGTAAAATGTAAGGGAGACATTTACATTAATACATTAAGATGTGGCCCATCAATGTGACTTGGCATTTGCCAGAAAGATTTGGAAATTGGGTGGATGAATGTGGCAAAGAATGCATTCCCTTTCTGAAGCATGGCAACAGCGATTGGTGATAAATTATTTTTATATATCCCTTTTCCCTACTAGCCTTCTCCTCACAGCATCCATGGAATATACTGTAGTCCGGCAGCTGGTAATCCCATATTACTGACAGCAGGCTCAGACATGAAAATAAGGTAACAAAACTAACAACTGTCTTGTTTGTCACCTTCCCCTCTGTCCCTGCCGGTGTATAAATTTTGCCAAGCATTGCCTAAGTAATCTCCCGTAAGTCAAAGCAATAATGCTGAAGATGTGTTTCTTAGTGAGCATCAGTGACCTGAGGGAATTGTTTTCTGCAAAAGCGCTGCAAAACTTGGTGCCTTTCTGAATCACAATATCCTTTGTATCCTTTGGTAAAGTTCGTGAGAGGCTGCATGACAAGAAACATAACAATAACTCGTGTGAGCTTGAGTGTAGATTTCTCTGCATCACTCTCTTCCACTAAGTGTGGAAAGCTTATGGCATTTGTGCCCTCCCATTTTCATCATAAGAGCAAGGCTGCTTTTAAACAGCTGTTTTAAACTGACAAAATTGAATTTTGTTTCTTTGTATTTAGGTTTTGGGATCTAGCCTACCCTGAGAGATCATATGTTGTTGCTGGAAGTTCTAATTGCCCATCTGTTTCCTACTACAGGAAGATAATTGAGGGCACGGAAGTGGTTCAGGTATTTTGCTTGCCTTTTGGATGACCCCATGGATTATTTTAATTACATGATGACTTTAACGATAACTCACTTGCTTTTTACGGATGGTGTCAGCATTGCATTTTCAGGCAGGTGGGAAGAACTTATTTTAAAAGCAAACATCATTTGTTTTTGACAGAATTAGGTTCACCAAATACTACTTACATGCAGAAGCCGGAATCATGTTTCTTTTGGGATATTGAAATCAGGAGTTTTAACACATTTGGCTTTGATCAGTGTTTGAGTGTCTTTTGTGTAGGATCTTAGCAAGCCAATAGGAGATGTACTGACACTAAAATAATACAGTAGCTGAATGCTGAAGTTTTTATTATGTCCTTCAAAGTGACATTTGGAACTGGCAGTGTAGCTAGTTGTGCACAATATTTTGTTTCAGTTCACTGAAATGAATGGTATTCAAAGGTGACTGAAAAAAAAGTCAGTGGGAGTTTACCCTATGCACTATGATATTTTAGTGTTTCATATGAAGTTCTTAAATAATTGTATTCACACTATTGAACCAATTTTTATAAAAATCCTGGGGACCCAACATGTGTGTGTTGCTGTAGCCTTTTTTCACCTACAGGAATATCAAATCTTAGCATAAATGAAATGAATCCAAGGGAAAAAAAATTCTTTCCCTAATCAAAGAGCTGTAGTGTCGGTTCAGATTAAGAGTGGGTTGTGTGTGATGAAAAAAAAGGAATGAAGGAGTAATCCTGATAAAACTAATAAAGGCTGTTTTGGCATTGGTTTTTTGGTCTTCTTGCACTGACAACCTAAGGTGTGACAATTTCTCTTTGCAAACACTCACCTTTCTGTAATAGTATTTCTTGCTTTGCTTTTATGCAGGAAATTCAGAACAAGCAAAAGCTGGGGCCCAGTGATGAGACCCCTCGGAAGGGTCCAGAGTCTCTCCCAGTTGGACATCATGACATTATCACAGATATCGCAACTTTCCAGACCACACAAGGGTTTATAGTAACTGCATCAAGGGATGGAATTGTTAAAGTGTGGAAATAAAAGTTGTGTTAATATATAGTATGTAAATATTTGTAATAAAGAAATACTGTTATAATGAAGTTTGCAAGGACTGTTTCCAGTTAATGGAATGGAATGGACTTTAAAGGCTATAAAAAGGATGATAGATTTAGTTACCTGTATTCTACCACCCTGTTAGCACTTCTTAATTATGTCTTATATTATGTTTTTTTTTGGTATCAATAGCATTTCCGTGAGATACCAAGCAATCCATGAAGAAATCACTTAGCCTGGTTTTGACCGCATTGTTCTTCAAGATTCTTTCAGAAAATTATTCAAAGACATCCCACATTACACATTCTAAATGTGCACAAAGTAAAGAGCTGGTACAAATACTTCAGTGTCTGACTGCTCCGGTGTTGAATCTGAGAAATGAAGTAAGAACCAGTGCACTGATGTCCCTGTACATTCTAATAGTTATAATAAAGTCCACTTGAGCTTCCCTCTGTGGTACTTGCATTTCTTTTTATATGTTGAGCTGTTAATTGTCATTTGAGATCATCTTAACCTTGTGTCAGATCCTCAGCTGGCCTTTGACAATTACATCCTTGATCCTCAACTGTGCCTTGCATCCAGCTTGCTTTAAACTTGAGCCTAATGCTAAGCTCTGCTGTCCTGGGAACCTAAAGTAGCACCACCAGGATGATGTTCTCCATCACTCTGCATGGATATCAAAAGTAGCCAAAACACAAGCTTTCAGCAGGAACTATTTTTCCACTGTGTAATTTTCACATCAGTTCTGGAGGTCAGACAGGGGCAGGCAGTTAAGCTTTCTCACCCCTCTTCCACTGTCTGATCCAGTTTTTCAGATTTCCAGATCCTTTTCACTCTCCTTTCACTCTTACCTGCTGTTTCAGATTCTACTTTTCCCCCTGAAGCAGGTCATTCACTTCCTCTACATGGATAGACTCAGAAGGTCACTGTCAGCAAACAGTATGTTTCTTGGGTGTAGCTGGGAAAAAATGGAAGCCTACTTCTCCTCAGTGTGTCTGATGGAAGCAAGGAATGCTCTTAACTTGTAAACTGGGTTCTTTGAAGAGACAGCACATGAACTAACAGCTTGTTTAAAAAGAGTCTCAGAATTCACTGGAAGAAACTCTACCTGCTTTTCATTAGAGAGTGCATTACTTGCATAATTTAGTGTAGCAGGTAGACGTTGGCCCAAGTGTAACATGTTTGAAAGAGGAATGAGCTCAAGAACAGCATGACATTTCTTTGCAGACCTTATTATTTCTGCTCTCTGCTAAGCTGAACAAAGTCTTTTATTTGCTTGTACAGAGGAGCTGCTAACGGTCCCTTTATCTTGTATGAATTCAGGAATAAGGTAGGTTTTCTCAGTCCACTTGTATCACAGATTAGCAAGGAAAAGGGTGGCAAGTCAAGCTTGTTCTACTGCTGTACCCATTTGGCGTGCAGCTCTAAACAGATCCTTAAACATCTGCTGAAAGGAATCACCTCTTCAGCTGCATTGGTTGGTTAATGGTTTTTCCCACTGACAAAATAGTTTGATGAAAGAAACATCAGGTTTTATTTTCAGGTATTGTAATCCAGTGACACTGAAAGAGTTTTGAGTGGTGGGTATAGTATTAAAAAGAGTTTGAAATATAATCTTACCTTACTATTTCTGGTGAAGGTTAAAATGTCATAAACCAGGGTAAGCAATGAAGCATCGTAATCAGTAAACTGTCTGTCTGAATGTGGCTTTTGCCTGTGTATAGTAAGTGCCACGTCCAGTCTTGCCTAAACACCTCCAGGGACAGTGACTTCACTGCCTCTCTGGGCAGACCATTCCAGTGTCTAATCTCCCTTTCTGTGAAGAAATTCCTTCTCATGTCCAACCTGAGCCTCCCCTGGTGCAGCTTGAGACCATGTTCTAGGAGCTTCCAGCTGAAAGCAGCTTGGAACAATTCAGTTCTTCTGCAGAAAACCAGTTCTTCAGGTGTTTGTAGAAAAATACTATGTGCAAGTACAGATTGAAATACATTATTCTGATCAGTTTCAACTTTATATTTGGTAATCTCTGTGAGTCATATATTTGAGGTTTTATTTTATGCAATTTTTAACCAAATAAATTCTGATCCAGACCCCACAACACTGTACTCCCATTTCATCTTTAGGTCAACACCATGTTTACCTAGTCACAGCTAGGATAAATATGGTTTCCAAAGTTTATAAATGACCTTTTAGAATAAAGCATTCTCACCAGGTGTTAAGACAGCCTTTCACAGGAACTTACTTTGATAGCATGGATACATGGGTAACAAATGGAATAGAAGTAGTAATGTGGAATTACTCCATGGGTGAAGAGCTCAAGGTTGAAAGAGAAACAAACATAGGAAAAGTCAGAAATACACTCACTCAGTGAGAAGCCATGAATCTATCCAGGACTCAGTACAGCCAGAAATTCAAGGGTGTAATCCAAATTACGAGAGGTAGTTGGAGGACACAGGTTTACACGACCCTGTAAGAACTGGCAGGAAGTTGTTAAAGGCATGGCTTGCAAAACACCTTATAAACATTCTTCATAACCCACTAACATGGCCCCAAATTGAGCACGTGTGGAGAGATGGAGAGGGAGGCAAGTGTGAAAGGAAATCATGAGAAAACCATTACTTTTTTTGTACAAATAAAAGCTTTGTTATCAACTGATGGTCTTAACTAACTATAAATAGGTAGGCAGATTCAGGCTACTCTTTATGAGATTCCTTAGGCACCTTAAGTTTTCTTAACTACCAATTTTCAGATTCAAGAATTTTGGTTCTTGTAATGCCATAAAACAAATTCTAGATAGAAACCTGCAGTTCTGCTTATAATCTCTCCCCTTCCCCTCTTCCACATTGCTTTGTTAAACTGTCAAGCTGTCGCCTTCTGCCTCTTTCTTAGCCTATGTAGGTTTCCTAATTGATTTTAAAAAAAGACCAAAGAAAAACACTTCCCCACCCCCAAAAAAGCCACAACAAAAAAACCCTGGCAATCAAACTAGACCGAATAAAGTAAGCAAATGTATTACCTCAAATGCTTTCTCATTGCTGGGAATATCATTAAAAGCAAAAATGTCCAATTTGTTGTACTTCAGGACTGCAGTGTTTAATATAGTATTTTTGTGGGATCTGGCTGAAATACACAGCTCTTTCTTGTCAGAACCTTGTATCATTCACTTGATAAAGTTTCTGGCAATGGCCTCAGTACGTTGCCAACATTAAGTCCACTTGAGGATGTCTGCTAGGTCAGATTTTTATGACCTTGAGGTATTTATTCCTGTTGCAGGACTCTGACAAGCAGATAAGCCTGTGGATAGCCAGGGTGTAGGAGAAAACAACTGGCTCCTGCAAGAAAGACTGTGTCTCTGATTTTGGTGACATTGACTATTATACTTATCATTTCTCTCATTATTTCAAATATTTGAGGTCTAACTTCTGAATGAAAGTCCAGTGCAAACACCGTGTTAGCTGGAGGAACAGGGCATGCTGGGACACCTAAATCTAGAACAGAGAGTCACAAATCACAAGGGTTAATGAAACTAGGCATTTTTTCTCACGTTTAGTACTATTTTGATCCACAGACCTACAATATACTGCACCAAGGATTCATCAGATGGCAAAAGTTTCTGCATGCTGGGCCATGCTTCAGGAAGACAGTGAGCTCCTCTCTGCTGTTGTCTAGGTTTACTTGTAGTCCTGAACTTCTAAAATCAAGCTGGCTTATTCGAACTAAGGAGCACTGTCAGATCAGGGTAAGGAGAAGACAGCCCCACTGCACTGCTGCACTGTAGACAGATGTAAAGGGGGAATTCTGCAGCACTTAATTTCTGAGAGTTCAGGGAAGAACAATTTTATGTAGACACCACAGCTTCTTAATCAGCAATGCTACTCACTTCACAGAGCTGTGCTTATCAGCTTATAACACTTGTACTGTTCCCAGCAAAGAAACTTTTGAGGTGTACACACCATTTGTTTGCCCAAACCCATACCAATGTTTTCAGTGACTGTGGTTACAACATCCTGCAAGAAAGAACCGGGTTAGCATTAATGACCGGCTAATTTGGCAGGAAAGGCAGGACAGTCAGAAGCAGAGAATAAGGTGCAGCTTAAGGAAAAGCATGATAAAAAATAATTGTAAAGGAAGAAAGAAAGAGCTTATCCAGTTTGTGCTTCTACTAGAAGCAGGATCAATGTACCTATACTACCCCTGAGAGACATTTGTGTAAGATGTTCTGATGGGTCATCAGAAAAGGGAAGTCTGCAGCCCCCCCGGATGATGATGACCATTGACACTTCCCTTGTATGACTGATTTATATCTTCTTTGCTGTAAATCATGGAGATTTCTTCTTGTTTTGCTTTCTTCTTTAAGATAACCCCAGGAAGACTGTTACCATGGCTGCTGCCTTACCTGGCTATCGCCTTTATCTTATGCCCAGTGAACACAAATTTTTCAGCCCTTCTTTATGGCACTTACTGCAAAATGCCACTCGCTGCCATTCACTGCATTCTGTCTACATTTTCTATGGTATGTTACAGCTAACAAACACCTGCCACTGTGCTCCAAATGTACAACTCACTTTCTCGTGTCTTGTCAGTAACAGCCTAGTCAGTACACGGCAGGGTGAGATCTGGAGCTTTCATCACATTGTACCATTGAGATTTGCTTCCTGACTGCTGAAGCAACCAAATCCTTCTACATTGCTGCTGCTGCTATTCATCTTCATTCATACAATTCCGCCCTGTTAAGAGCAATGACCTGTGTTCAACTTCTTTAAATTTCCTTGATTTATCAGAAAAACTAAATTTTGTTGCTCCTTCAGAATAGGGAACAGGGAGTGGGGTGATGATGACAGGGAAATGCAAAAGGCCAAGAGGGAAACAGAATCAGAGGGTGGAAGAAAACAAATTATCAATCTGTGTTTCTCTCAGCAGCCTGGAAGAAAAAGATGACAGAAGCAGACAAAGTGTGCATTTAAAAGAAGCCTTCATTAACAAAGGTAAAGTAAGGATACTAAAATTTACAGTAGTAACAAAGAAAGCTTGTGGAAAGGTCATGAAATGGGAAACACAGGCTAGCCCTTAGCTGAAATGTTTAATAAATTAACAAATGGTGAGATGACAGACAAGGAGCATACTAATTTATCTCCCAACCTCTGCCACTGAGCTCTGCCTTTCACAGACTAGTTGAAGTGGAGTTTTCAGAAGCTGGTGAAACCCAGGAACCAGTTCAGACAAAAGCAGGTTTTAGCTAGTGGGAGATAGCATATTTAGCTTTGATTAAAACATGTTACAGTGTCAACAAGTCAACTTTAAATTGTCCTGAGACTCAGTTTTCCAATAAGCTAACAAAAAAAAAAAAAATGGTATTGTTGAATAGTATTTATCCAAACTCTTACATCTTATAGAATACTACTCTTAATAACAACGATTTTCCCCCTACTAACTCACTATGTTCCCTCTAACAAGGAAGGCTTCTGGCTGAAGTGGAAGTGCTGATTTACTCAGTAGTTCAGTACCAGTCTTTAATTTTAATCTGCTGTCTCAGAGTAGCAACATTGGTTCAGTCCCTGTTTTCCTTCCCAAGCCTAGAGAAACAGCAGATACAACTCAGCAAATTTCATCAATACTTCATCAAAAGCATCTTAGAGCCCAGGAGCTTGATGTTTCACCCACAGTTCAAGCATTTCAAGCTGCTGGCTAAACCAATCCCAAACCCTGAAGTGCAAAACTGTCTTAGGGATTTTGCACAACGATACTAGACATCATGCCTTGTCAAGGAAACCGGCCTTGCTAGGTTATCTTTGGTATAGGAGTCCCACTACACAGATAAATGGGTGAGCTAGAAAATTCCTATGGTTCAGGTAAAGTATACAGTGAGGCAGGTACAAGGTATCCAGATGGGATCTTAGGAAATCTGGAGATGGCCCAGTAGTTGAGTCAGGTATCGCAGATGAAACAATAGGAAACATGTTGTGAAGTCAAAATTTGAGTTCTTAAGAAAGAGGTGAAAGGCCAGTACTGTCACAAAATTATTTTCCCAAATAGTTTTCCAGAATTATGTACACTGCCAGAAAGACATGATGTGTCTGGGTGGTGAAATGGTGTGATGAGGACGAACCAAGAGTCAGTGAGTGCGGGGAAATCTTGTAGCTCCTTCAGGAAAGACGGTCTTCACTTACACTAAAATGATACCACGTTGTTGACAGTTAAAATCAGACAAGTTTGGGCAGAATATTTAAAGGAAAGACAAGGGGAGCGGAGAATGGATGTGAAAGAGTATGATATTTGCACTGTATCCTCTGGGTTCGTATAAATAGAACCTTTGTATTCTCAGATTAAGCCTGGAGTAGAACTTGGCAAAACTCAAAAGGGAGACTGAGGAGACAGAAACCCATCAAAAGAAGGCAGAGATTTTCTTACCAGCAAGACACTTCCATCTGTGCTGTGTTAGGGGAAATTACAGAGGCTGCAAAGGTGAAAAGCCCAGCAATGACAGACTCCATTTAACTGCCATAATGATGACGATGACATCCTAGTGCTGTGTGACATTTAAACAAGGATAATATTTTTTTAGACAACACATTCACGCTAGCATATTGAAGACTATTGTGAGGTAAAGGAAACCTTTCAAAAGGCATAAGTTACAGTAAAATGAAAAACAGAGAAAAATAAACTTTGGAAACCATATGTAAAATACAATTTAGGAAGGCAATATATATTCTTGGGAAAAAGTCTGCAAGACAAAACCAAATAATAAACCCTTTTCCAAATATATCAGGAATGACACACTTACAGTGTCTCTGGGACCAATAATTGATGAAGGTGTAAAAGATGATTTCAAATAAAACAAGGCCATGGCAGACAATTAAATGGGTACTTTGCCTCTGGATTCACCATGGAGGAGTTGAGGGAGGTTGCTGTGCTAGAAACCTGTCCGTTTTCCGCATATGTACATGATGTGCCTCAGGATCTCTCTGCCTGAAACATCTGCCAGATTGGTAGGAGAGGTTTTTATCAGTAGTAATTTGCCAAGAGCAGAAAATTCTCATCTTGTCTTTTGATTGTCTTGCATTTCCAGAAAGGTTTTGACAAGTTCCCTGATGAAAGCCTTCGAAAAATAATTAACATCATCACCTGATATAAAATCTTCTCACAGATTAACATTGTTAAATTTGGTTATGAAATTAAATACTATTAATGCTAGTGAAAACACAGTAAGTGGTATCAGGAATAGATATTCGCAGTGGAGGAAAGGTATCAGTACATACAGATGTGGATTTATACTTTGACCTGTGTTGTTCAGAATGTTTGTCAGTGACTTAGAAAAGAGAAGGAACAGTGATGTGGCCAAAGTGGCTGAAGACAGTAAGCTGCTTGGTGCAGAAGGAATGAAAACTGACTGCAAACATTTTACAGGGGGATGTCATGGTAGTGGATGACTGAATGATGCCATAAAATTATTTGCAGGTAAAAGTCACGTACATGGTAAATACACCCCAGTCTTAACTTTGTGTTTATAAGGAGCAGTCCTGAATGAGTCCTGAATAGTTTAGTCGTATTAAGGGGAAAAAATGTTGGAGTTATAACAGTCAGTATTGATCCAGAAGTTAAAATGAATATTAGATATTGGAAGGGAAAGAGTAGGATAATACACCAACAAACAAATCCATGGTTCCCTCTTACTGTGAATAGTGTATGTAGTACTTCTCCTTGATAAAGAAAATATATATAATAGAACTGTGGTAGGCACAGAGAAGTCTATCATGGGTAAAGAATGGTTTCCATATAAAGAGCAGTTAACTAGACCAGGAGTCAGCAGGTGCAAAACAGAAGACTCAAGAAAAAGATAACAGATCTGTAAAAAAGTAGTGATAAGAAAACCTGAATAGACAATAACTGTTTGCTCATGCTTGTAATGTGAGAACTATAGAGTATCAAATAAAAGATGAACTAAATACATACAAAAGAAGGTACTATTTCATAAGGCATGTAATTAAGTGATGAAACTCATTGTTTTGTGCTGTTTCGAACACAAGGGTTTGCCTGTATTCACATAATACTTATATAAATTCAGAGCAAAAAGAGCATGTTGAAAATCAAAGTTGTGATTTTACAAGAACTAGCTTAAATTTTCTGACAGGGATGGCTTGTAAAAAGATAATAAAATTTTATTTGTGTGCATAGGTTACTGTAAAACGGAAAAGAAAATATTTTTATTTGAACAACTTTCTGAATGGACTCAGTCTCCAGTTTCTTGTTAGCAAGACTGTAGTGAATTACCTGACTATACTGAGATTTAAAAAATCCATTCAGGATCACAAATTCCCTTGTATTACAACTTTAAACACTCATGGGGGAGTATATCCTGGCCATGGAAAAAGCAGACATAGCTTTCCTCAGGTAATTTACTCCTTGTCAGAATGAGACCAGCTGCCATCGATTCTGGAAGAGAGGAAACCATTATCATTACAAGTAAAGTAAAGCTGACAACAGCTCTGAAAGCAAAAGTTCTATTTTTACCTTTCTTCTCCAACAAGTCAGCTGAAAATAAAGTGCAAAAAGTCACTGGGTTTCATCCTCCACTGTGATGAGTTTGTGCTGTGCTGGTTGGAATCCCCAGGAAACTATTCTAGCTGACATCACTGTGGCACTTATCCTCTAGAAGGCAGGGTAGGGATAATGACTGAAATGAAACCTATTTTCTCACCTTAGGATTTCCATTGCTCATTGATTTCTCCAAAGAGTCAGCTGCAACAGGGATAATTATGCATGAAACGAACATCTGCATATGTCTGTGAAAACAGGGTTTTGCAGGAGTGAATTGGAGACTAGAAGAAACTGAAATGGAATATTATTACAACATATTACATTGGTATTACCTAGAAATTATTTGATAAGAGATATCAAGTATAGTCTCTTAGGAAGAGATTATATCACAAGAGACTTTGCTAGCATAATTAAGAAGTTAATATTCTGAGGTACACAGGGAAGAAAGGACTGCCAAAGAAAATGGTCTTTCAAGGATCTATGGAAAACAAGGACAAGAAGATTAGTTTTAGAAGTCACAGGGGAGACAAAGATGTGAGAA
Organism: Grallaria varia; assembly: GCA_013396735.1. NCBI lineage: Eukaryota > Metazoa > Chordata > Aves > Passeriformes > Formicariidae > Grallaria > Grallaria varia. Next base: position 51,681 of record VWZG01012151.1, read on the forward strand.
TTATACAAGCTGAGTTACAGACATAACTTTGCTCTCAGAGCCCAGATCAAGGATGGTTGTTACTGTTGCAGGGGATCATAAGGACGATGTTACGTCTTTGAAGGCAACTGGGTCAGATGGGCAAAACTGCAAGTGAAATTAACTTCATCCATGCACACACGGTGTGAAAAGGCGGCATTGCAAGAAAACATTTCATTATTTACCTCATTAAAATACTGACCACTGAATCTGAAATGAATTCATAAATATACAAATCAACATGAGTTACAGTAAATTGCAGAATTTACCATATTCAGGAGTGGTGATGGCAAGGGCAAAATTGCTTTCTATTATCTTCAGAATGTCAAAATTTTTCATTAAAAAATAGTCCTTGGGCTTCCCACTAATCTCCTCAAGATGAGATGTATGCTGGCAGTTCAGTGTAAGGATCACATCTGCCAGTGAGGTGCAGTTTAGAGGGTCCTCCCCTGACACAGTTTGCACAATTTCAGTGGAATCTGCGCTTGTACCAAAGAAGGCAGAATGCTTTGGAGAAGGTTGGAAATGAAAGTCGGGCCCTAACCATCTGGTTTACTGCCAGCAGCAGGCACCAGAATGCAGTTTAGTCTTCTCTGCTCTACTACTAACCAGGTTTAGACATACCCACTTTTACTACTAATTCTTGCAGTTTTGGGGTACATAAGCAAAGACATCTATTTCAAACAACATTTTAAAAATCCTTCTTTTTGATATCTTGCTTGCGCGTGGTTTTAAAAGAATAATTTCTCAAACAAAAATTGCAAGAGTGCATTAGCATCTGAAAAAGAAATAAAACTAAGCGAAAAAGAAAAACACTAGTGAAAATGGAAATAAAGATAATAAAACTAAAATCAGGAAATTCTGGATGTAAAGCAAATTTTGAAAAGAATCTATTTCTAAATGGCAGCTGAGTTAATTACACATGGCAGAATGAAAGGAGAATTGCCAAGGGAGACCAAACACTGGACTTAAAATTCATAAATCCTCATCTTACAACAAAAATATAACATGCATAAATGTATAGCTTTGTATTAACTAGCACAAGCCAAAATTTTCATCTAAGACTGAAGCAGGAAAGGGCCATTATGTCTTAAGCTGTAAAAAGACTGAATGAAAGTGCCCCTGGCATTCAATGACATTTTTCTATCACACACAAGTCCAGTTCGCTCCTCACACTGAAAAGCAATGTGTGCTTCAGAAGTTCATGCATATCAGTGTATTAGACTACACCACAGGCTATGCTGGAACACCTATTGATTTCCATTTTGTTTGGAGAAAATGAGCATTTTATGCTGCATTGTGTTCTGTGAACGTGTTCTCAAAAGAGAAGAAAACCCCAAAACATTAGAGTGAGCTAGAGTGAGTGAGGCAGCACAACCAGCCACAGGAGACCATACAGTCACAGGTATGTGCTGTGGTTACCTGTTGGAATCGGACATCAGCTGTTAACAGATGGAGACTTGGAGGGGATGAGCTGCAGGCCATGGATGGCAGAGGCTGAAAGGAATTCCTCTCCCTGATAAGACAGGAGACCTGGCCTTGAGAAGACTGTTTGCAGTTATCTAGCACTGTCTCCTCTTGCAGGGAGTGAATGGACTTTTTCAATTTATTGCCATCCTGCTGAGGCCTTTCTGTCCCTCCTGGTGGCTCTGGTATGAGGAATGCTTGCTCTATTGCAAAATGTAGTTATTTAGTTGCCTAAGCCCTAACTAACATAGATCGTCCCTATTAGCATTGCGGTTACCTTCACAGTAAACACAAAGGACTCAGGATCCAAACCCACAAGTTTTGTCATGTATGACATAAATTATGAAATAAATTTCTGGGCCAGCTTCTATTGGACAATTTAGTCAGAGAAGATTAGATCGAAATCCATTTCTTGCTTCAACCCAGGTTTCATTTTCAGTTTAGAAATATGACATCCTGTAAAATTCTTCAGAATCTGATGACATGGATTAGTTTTAAAGGGAAAGTTTCTCATATGTACAAAGAAAATTTGGCCATTTCTAGAAGGAAAGGAGTGTATCAATCCCACTTTTCTACAGTTCTTTCTAGCCTCCTTTCCAATGAAAGTAAGGTTAATATCGTTACAGCGTCAGTCTGTTTATCTTGCCACAGTAGAACTGTGAACATGTTGGCCAATTTCAACTAAATGCAACAGGCAGGTAAATACCTCAAAATTGTGACGTTCCTGCAGACTTTACAAAGATAACCAGCAGTACAGAGGTTAGAGACAAAATTAGTGCTCTATTGAGAGGAAAAGCAGGGTGTGAGCTCAGCTGCAACCTGAGCAGTCTAGGATATCCATCATGTATATCCAGCCATGGCAGTGGATGATTATATGCATTCATTTAATTTTAGAGTTTCCTTACATTTTACAGTGCAATCATTACCAAGAAATTCAAGCAGTTCTGTGCTAGGCATGTTAAGACATGTGAAGCAAGAATCAATGGCAAGCTTCACCAAGACAGGAGCAGGACAATCAAACACCTTAACTTCACCCATGTCAGAGAATTAGAATTTTTACATTGCAGTTCTCTCTCATCTGAAATAAATTGTCCTATGAATGATTTTGTCCGATGAACTAGACTAGAGGTCAGCATGTGGATAACAGAAGTCTGAAGAAAGAGATAACAGATATGTAAATAAGTAGTGACAGGAAAACCTGAATAGACAATAACTGTTTGCTCATGCTTGTAATGCGAGAGTATCAAATAAAGTATATAGTATCAAAGAAGTATAGAGTATGAAATAAAAGATGAGCTAAACACATACAAAAGAAGATACTATTTCATAAAGCATGTAATTAAATGATGAAACTCATTGTTTTGGGTTGTTACAAACAAAAGGGTTTGACTGTATTCACAATATTATATAAATTCAGAGAAAAAAAGAATCCACTAAGGACTATCTTTCTAGTGATCTTGGTCTCTATAACTCTTGGAAACATTGGAAGAGAAATGGACATCTCTCCGGAAAGCAGTGTACTTCCAGAGTCAAATCACAAACTGCTTCTGTCTGTCTTCAGGTTACTGTGTGCCTTTTAAGGGGACCATATTCCTTTCCTCCTTCCCAGACATCTTACAAGCAAAACAAACAAAAAAATCTCCTTCTGAAGACAGAAATTTATTTATTTATTTATTCCCATCATCTGCATCTTCTTTGTATTTACGATGGCAAGTCTTTCATTGAGGAAATCATCCCAGTTCACATGCCCAATAGAGACCACAAACTTACTGAGTGTTCCTGTAGGACTCCATGATGGAAACAGATGGGAATAAAACATCTGTCATCACTATGGAGCTTCGTAGTCCCTCTAGCAACAAAACACAATCCACTTTATACTCTAGGGATGAGGGAGAAGATGAAAAATGAAAACACTAAGGATATGGAAAGTGGAGAATCCATGTACTACTCTACTTGCAATTAATCTGTTATACTCTTGGAAGTACCTGAAATCCTGCTTTCTGGCCTCCCACTGACCATGTGTCTTTCTGCATTCACAATCCTTTTCCACTGCAGAACTGCTATATATGACTTCTCATCTACCAGAGCTAAAAAAGCCATCATCAGATCATTATTTCAGTGAACATTGCTAATGCGTTCTTAATGGATGATGAACAGCAGAAAATTGCAAGGAACAGCCATTTCCTCTCTTTAGGGTACTGACAATTTTTTTTCTTACAATGTATTATCTGTGCTTGGAATTCACACCTTGGGAAAGGCATGAAAGCTAGAAAGAATTCAGGCAAAAAATGTTATGAAGCATGTCTTAACATTTGATTGCAAAAACCCAAACCCATTCTCAGGAAACTCAATTCAAAAAATAGTTAAGAGTGATTTGCCGGACTTTTACCCAGAACAAAATCTGTTCCTTTTAGCTAAACACCTACTGACTATTCTGATACCTACTCTGCAGTTCAGTTTTCGTTCGCCTAAATCCTGGAAACAGCATGAAGCTGAGAGAAACCATAACACAACACTATGCTTTAAAAGGCCAGTTGGGGAGAAACTGCAGGGGAGTGGAAAAACATCAGGGGTTTTGCCTCCCTTAGAGAGGATTCACTCAGAAAAGGGATGGAGGTTTATATGAATCATTCACTTGCAAATAGAGAAGGAGAAAAGTAATGAAAAGAATAGCTTGAAGCAGGGGCAAGAAACAAAAGTTGATTGTTACAAGTCATTGTAACTGCTTTGTTACTGCTGTTATCAGCCATGATCCGCAGTAATGTCTAAGTGAACTGCTGCTAGAGAAAACTCAGAACAAGGTGACTGCGAATAGGAGATGGTGTTTCTAAACAGAAGAAAACAAAAGCAAGAAGTCTCAACCAGCTGCTTTAGCTGTTTTCCTCCAAGAGCAGGAAAAAAGGCTTTCAAAATCTTAAGGTTTGCTCATTATTATTCACCTTTTTTTTTTTTCTAATACAAGAATTCATGTTCTTCTCCATGTTCATGCTAGAGCCACCTTAACAAGCTGCTATAAGCTGACAATGTGCTTGCCTATATAACAGAGATCCTTCTATACAGTTGCAATGGAAATCAGGAAAACATTAGGAACTTTTGCACTATTCTTAGTTATGGTTATGCTTTGGGGAAGTAACCTTGAAGGCAATGGCTTGGAGACTTCACGTTTCATAAAGCCTTCATTTGTCTTTCCCTGACCTGAGCTCTGGCCTTGCAGTGTCCCTTCCGGGCAGCTTCCTAATGAATCACTGCATTGAAAGGGAGCCCTTTGCGCTTTAATTCAGTTTTAGAATCTACCAATGACTTTTGCAGGAGGAATCACAAAACTGGCTGCCATCAGTGACTGATTTCCTCAGTTTTGACGTCTCTTTTCTCATTATATATCTAAGTCTTTATGTAACAAATAATAATAATAAAAAGTAAGCAGCATTGTAATATTGAAACATGGTATGGTACTTGGAAATTTTCAGAAGGGCACAATGAGTAGTTTTGGGTGACTGCAAAGGTATGTTTAAAACAAAAATAATACAAGGGATATCATTAATTATGTGCAACAATTTTAGATCTTTTAAAAACATACTATAATGTCAATTTTTAATGTGTTTATTGTAGTCCAGTTCCACTCTTCATCTTTCCAAATCAAGCAGAATTTAACTAATCAGACAAAAAGCTTATTGAAAATACCCAATAAGGAGAATGCTCTGAAAGCAAACCTTATTCACCTCTAATATTCAAATAAGTATTTCATGAACTTACATGTCTTTGGCTCCAAATGTGGAGTGTACTACACTTTCCCTTGAGGTCTTCTGGTGTGTAGCTGTCTTCACTTATTCATAAGACAGTAATAAAATTTATTCTTTTGTGCGATTTAGAAGAATTTAGCAGTTTTGCTTTTTATCCAAGAATAGTTGCAAATCAAGTAACTTCACTAATTTTATACCCTTATAACAAACACTATATATAGAGATGAATGCTATGGTGGTCTGATTCTGCACTCATCAGTAGGAAAACTTTAATGAAAAACTGAAGGACCTAAATAAACTTAAGTTTAGATGAATGTGAGGATTATATTTATAACTTACTTATTTCCTTAGTAAGGTGTTCTGACTTCCTAGCTAAAAGCCAGTAACAAAGTCTATGAATAACATAATGCTCAGCGTCTTTCTATGTGGTCTACATTCACAATTTAACACACTTCATGGAGGATACAGGCAATCATTTAACTGTTCTCGTTGTCATTTTACAGACAGATTTTATATTTTTACAGTAGCAAAGTTAGGTGTTACACTTCCAAGGCTGAGTGATGAGGCAGAAGTACCTAGATCCCACTGAAGGTCCACTAGAGTGAGTTGATCTTTAATGAGAGAAGGTCACTTGTCTATATTTCATCCCAATATAGAGCATTTCCCCTCCCTCATCATTTTTCCCCTCTAATTCCCAGCAGTATAGCAGAATTTCCATACACACATTATAAATTGAATTCTGAACTCAGTCTCTATTTGCATTCTACATTGACCTGTATTTAGACAACCCTGATGATGTCTGAATTTCCTCTCTAGCTATATGATGAATATACAATATATGATAATAAAGTCACTCAAAAAACTGAACTGAGCATTTTCTGTCCTATTAGAAGCCACAAGTCTGGGTATTGTTAGAATCTAAAGGCAATGGAAAAGCTTGTTTTCCTTCCCCAATACCTGACAGGACAACTTTCAGGGGTTACTCCAACAACTCTCTTCAGAATAAAGGAAGGCAAGATTTTTTTGTCCACTGTCATATATGAAGGGAATGTAATGACCAGAATATCACCTGTCCGGGCCAAAACTCCTGGGAAGCTTCCAAGTCACTTGGTACCAGCATTTTTTATCCAGCTTTTTTTATATCAACTTTCACCCCCTCTTATGAACTTTGTCTCCAGACAACTATTGTTTATGCTTACGGAAAGATCTGAAACAGCAAGGCTAGTTCTTGTGTTCCCTGTCTGTGTCTGCCCTCTCATACCACTTGCTCTGTTCTAACAGGTGCAGCTTGAAATGTACTTCCTCACATTTTTACCAGAGAAAGAGAGTAAACTTCCTCTCTGCCTGGGTCGGGACACAGAGGAAGCAGCAGCAGTGATCACTGGCACCTTGTGGTGATTTTGCAAGGCAAACAAAGTTTAAAACTGTGCAAGATGCCAGAGTAAGGAAGGCTTAACCTAACTACACAATCTTTTATAGTGGCATTTTAAAGCAATTTTTTTTAAAATTAATTGGTTTTAGAAACAAGTCACACCTTTTTGGATGAAGACAATGAGTGCTCTAAGAAACAAGTTGAATCTAGTGAATGTGAAAGAAATGGCAGGTCAGATCCTGCTGGACTTGCTCTCATGAGGAGGCCTGAGGCATATGAACAGGAACAGAGATATTCAGTCAGCTTCAGTTTCTCTTCTCTTAACCTCTAAGCTGAGAATGACACTGGAGGAAAAGGAAACTGTTTCCCTTTCAAATAACTCATCTGCAGTAGAAGCCACCAGAATGGGACTAAATCATTCAGTTTTAATGTGTCCTAGTTAGAGTGGCTGAGACCAGTTTATCACTGTGTGAATGTAACTGGAACTGCATATTCCATACCCTCTCTGCCATTTATCATGAACTGTTAATGATGCATTGTTTGCAACAGCTGCCCAGGACACACCTGACACCTCAGTCTATGAAGTGGGTGCATGAGAAAACAGAGATAAGAGGGTTCCCTCTCTTCACACCAATGATTCAGGTGTGATAACTCCCCTCTGGGAATCATTAACACCTTCAAACCCAACCTGAGGGGTCATGTCTGCTAATGGGCCATCAAGTAGACCAAAATACCATGTGTAAATTGCCCATTGTGAAACCCCTCACCCTGGGGGAGGTACTGGGTGTTGCTATCTGAACCCGAGCATATATATGCTTGGGGTTTTGGGACTTGGGGTACTCACTTACTCATCAGATTGAGAGGAGGACCAGAACCTCGACAGGACTGCAGCTACCACTCTCAACCAGACTGCGACCACCAACCTTCTGGAAGAAAAACAGGTTTTTCTTTTCTTTTTGCTTTGAACTCAGGGTGACCACGTAGTGCTCTGCACAGGGGCTGGTGAGCACCATACTGTTTGTGCCCCAGGGGGCTGGGTTGTACAACTGGGTTTTGAGGGCTGAAACCAATTTTCCTTTGTATCAGTGTATCTATTGTAATCTTTTTATTAAATTGTAGTTCTGACTTCTAAACTCTTCTGAGTTGAGTTCATTTCTCCTGCCGGTTTACTTTTAAAACAGCACAAATGAGAATCACAGAATATTCTGAGTTGGAAGGGACCCACAAGGACCATCAAGTCCAACTCCTAAGTGAATGGCTCACACAGGGATCAAACCCATGACCCTGGAGTTATTACCACCTTACTCTAACCAACTGAGCTAATTACAGTTTCCCTTTGGGATTTTCCATGAGTTCCACTGTATCTTATATAGTCTCTTTATAGACTATGCATGAAAGGGAAGTCTTTTTCCCAGATAACATTATTTAATTATGCAAGTCAGTATGAAAACCTAACGGCCTAAATTATCTTGGACATTGCTTCATGAGTTTCAACTGCGCGTTAGAGAAACACAACCTAATCAATTTTTAAGCAAGAGTTTTTCTTTGTAATGTAGGCAAGAAATATACCCTTTACATTCATAAAATCCTTCCTATGTAGCAGTATTATTATAATTTCTGCAACGCCACGTTATTTTGGGTGAGCATTAACAGAATCTAAATCAACAACTCAATTTTCTTAATGTAAAAATCTTCCAACTCCTTCTCGCAAATATTTTTTCATATATCATTTCTCTCATTTCTAATCAGACAGAAAAATAATTTACCCTCACCACAACATTTTTGTACATTCTTTTTCACATTCTTTCATAGAAATACACCCCCACTTCACAATATGTTCTTTAGTGCCAAGTATATGTAATCAAATATGGTATTTTCTGTCTAAAATAAAATTACATGATTTCCCAGGACATTTATAATGCACAAATCACATTTCCATCCAGGGCCAGTTAGCAGTATTAAATGAACCACTAGAGTTATGAATTCCTTTCTAACATTTTTCATTTACAGCAAGTGACAAGAGTACAACATCCTTTCAGAAACTAAACAGGAGAATAATAAAATTTAATCCATACTTTAGTGAACTTACAGCATACGACACTTTATTTTAGAAGCCAAGTCTAACCTACAGTAATTCTACAAAATGCTCTCTTAAAAGCAAAATGACTATTAATTAGTTTGAGCCTTATTACTTAAAATATAAGAAAAATGCAGAAAACACCTCAGAACAGGCGTTGTATTTTCATTAAGTGTTCTTTGGGCATTATTCATTCACCCCAGACTCTGTAAGAGAAACAGCTTGTTGTCATGAGGTCTTTGAACTCATCAGTGACAAGGACCTTAATAACATACCTAATGCAGTTTTTGCAACAAGAGATAGAAGAGATTTGCAAGGTGGGCCACAACATCCAGCTAAGTTTCCAGGCTGGACCATATCTTGCAGTTCCGAAACCTTCCCCTGCTTGTTCTGCTTCATAGTTTCTCCTTTGTGAAAACAGTGCATGAACTGTGTCAGTAACACTTCCTCACAAGATGCCTTTTCACAATGTACATTCCCTCCATTATGCTACTGGAAGAATCCCAGTTATCAGCCTCTCATCCATTTTTTTTTTAAAAAAATAACAGAGAAAGGGAAATAAGACCACAAGAAGAAAGCACATCAGGTAGCAAAATGCTACTCACCTTCCTGAAAGCTTATTTCGCAAAGTGATGCTGCGCTTAGTCACAGGTAGAAGTAGGAAAACACCTGTGAGAAGTTAATACAGTCTGTATTTAAACACTCACCCATGGGTCTTTAGCAGGTGTTGGTGTTCTGGTTTAAGCCCAGCCAGCAACCACACCCCCTACAGCTGTCGACTCACTTCCTCATGGAAGGAATAGGGAGAGAATCATAGAATCAACTGGGTTGGAAGAGACCTCTGAGATCATCAAGTCCAACCCTTGGTTCAACACCGCCATGATTACAAGATCATGGCACAGTGTGCCACATCCAGTCTCATCTTAAAAACCCCCAGGGATGGTGAATCCCCACCTCTCTGGGCAGGCCATTCCGATGCCTGATTACTCTCTCTGTAAAAAATGTCTTCCTGATATCTAATCTAAACCTCTCCTGGGGCAGCTTAAGCCCATGCCCTCAGAAGAGTAAAAAGAAGAGTAAAAGCAAGAAAACCCGTGGGTTGATATAAAGACAGTTTAATGGGACAGAAAAGGAAGAAAATAATAATGATGATAACAATAATAAAATAACATCCCTAAAGATAACTGTGTGCAGCATTCTGATCAAAGCTTGATACAGGTGAGTCACTGTGCTTAAGAGCGTCACGTATTGAAAAAGTATGACCTAATACATTTTATAACAATACATTGTTTTGAACTAACATTACTGAGCATAAAGAAAAGTTTAGTACATTTCTTACCAGGAAAGCTTGGGAGATAATAGGGTATGTTTTCAGAAAAAATAACTACTGCAATGACTTCTACTGCACTCATCTCCATAACAGCATATTTAACAGAAGATGCAACCATGGCTGGTCCATGACTGAAAACCACAGCTTTTTTTCTCACATTAGGACTTTGTAGAGTTCTCTTGAAAACACTCTCAGCAATGAACCTCATCACACATCCTGTATCATGTTCACTGGAGTATCTCTGGTGAAAAACATTTTTTAGCACACTGAGTAGCTTATTCTTGTTGTGAAATTCTGAGAAGGGGATGAGGTAGTGGTAACTGAGTTGCAGAAAACAAAGAACACTCCCAAATTATTTCTCTTGCATTTCAGACATGGTGAGTAATTTGCATAAAAGCCATATGACACAAAGCTAAACTTCATCCTACACTGCAGGTAAGCACAAAGAAAAGTGGAGAGCTAGACAAAAATCTGCCCAGTGTATACTGAAGGGAGGCACAGAAGAGTAAAAACTGGTTGTTCTTATGATGAGGTTTTACAAAGATATTTGGAAAATGGTGCTAAATTACCCTAGGACTATATTACAGATGGAGAAGCTGCAGCACAGAGTGAAAGAGGCCTTTCCAGCATCACCCAAGCCAGAAAAAGAAATGGCCTTGGGTTTGGTCAAAATTCTGACAGGCTCCATGTTTCCCTGCACTCTGAACCTGTGGGATGCAGTCTGTGCCCCCTTTGCTGGGTGTGCCTGCAGAGACAGAACCTACACCACCCACCTCAGAGTGAACTTGCAGCAGTCTGCATTGGGTTGTATAGAAGTACCCTGTAATTTACAGCACACAATATTCCCTTTTAAAGCTCCTCTGGGGCACAGTGTAGGCCTACACTAACTCAGGTACTTTTGTGTGGATCAGGTACTGATTTGATGCTATTATTACTACATTATTACTAGAAACTTCCAGATTTTATAATGCATGTGACATTTCTGCAATAAAACACATTTCATCTTGTAATTACTCCAGCCACTATTATATCTAAAATCAGAAATTGTGTTGAAGAAAATAATCTGCTGGATCATGAAGAAAAATATAATTTAAAAAATCACAGGCTATGGTGGGTAGCATAACTATGGTAATAATAGGATAATTTATCTAGCACTCATGAAGGGAGGAGGTTACTGACTCACCATTCCAGCCAAATTCAGTAGGACGCAAGTTCCATTATAATTTTCTATATATAACTGGTATCAGATCCATTTGGAGATGGAACACATCAAGTACTGAGGATAGTTAGAAAGAAAAAAAACACAACTCCTCAAAGCAAAATGAAGGAGAGTAGTATTGAAATCAGAACAAATAAAGAGGAGAAAGTTTTAAATTAATAGATGGGATAAAATTATTTGGCAGCTCAGTGTAAAGCAGTGGAGGAATTGATGGGAGTGAAGTTAAAACAGAAAAGAAGGTCAGAGAAAGGACAAGGAAAACAATTTGCAGTGCTGAAGCTGCATGACAATTAGAATTATGAAAGGTCAGAGTAGGATAATGCTAGCTGTATCTCCCAGGGTAGAAAGAAATAACAAAAAGTAACATACACAGGATCATAGAAAATAGGGGGAGATTGCAACAGAAGAACTCATGTTTTTTTGATATTACCAGCAATACTCTTACTGATGGAGTTAAATCAAATACCACTGAAACCAAATGATACAAGACTTTAAGAATACCTATGAACCTTTATTGTAAATAGAAATTTGTGATATATAAAAGATTTGAAGAAACTACGTCTGGTTTTAAACGCTCATTTTCAGTTCAGTTTCTCCTACCTACTCATGGATTACCAAACTGAGGCTTCAGCAATATCAAAACAAGATTGAACACTTATGTCTGTGTTTGCGGATGTAGTTAATGAGTTGACATGGCTGTGGACGAGAACAAAAAAAGACATATATAAGCGCACAACTACTTGGTGAGAGTGCATTTTGTGTGTTTTTAACATGGTCTTTCCTGAGATATGTACAGAAAGTAAGCCTTGTCCATTAAATCATTTGCTCACCTGAAAAAAAAAAAAGGAAAAAAAAATTACAGTAATGTTCTCTTCATCTCACTTGATTGCTCAGACGTTTTACTCATTACCAGAGAAAAAATTAATCAAAGCCAAGGGCTGATTGCATTACACATTTATATATAATTTATTTAATGTCTACCATAATTTAGGGATATTTAAATGCTGCAGTAGAATTGAAGACTCCGCTATCTGTGTACATTTTTATTCTACTTAGGGTGAGAAAATATAAGTATTTTTGTTTGGAAGAACAGACCACTACTAGTTTGAAGAATTTTTGGACACGGCTGTTGCAATTCATTTCAGTTGTAATCCTACTTTCAAGCTGTAAGAAATTCAGAGTATATCATCTCATATCCACCGAAGACATACAGGGAAAATACCAGCTTAGCATGAGCTGCAGACTTCTTAGCAGTGGTAACAATTAATGGGACAAAAATGAACCCAATCTGTCTTTTTTTACCATGTTGAATTTGCAAAGCTGAAAGTCAAAGAGTAAATAAATATTTCTAAAGTAAGCCTCTTTCACTTGAGACTTAGCGTATATACCAATGAACTCCCACAATGGTACTTCTAAAGAATTTGTTAGGAGCACATGATTGCAAAATTTACCATGTTACTAACAACCAAGAAGTGCAGCAAGCATTCTCCTTTGCATTAGTTAAAAGGAAATGCTCAAAATATGAGTCAGGTACACTTTACAAACACAAAAAGTACACATTTAGATGGTGACTTTGGAAAATTACATTTATAGGTATACAATTAGCCATTTGCAGAAGTACCTGGTTTGTGCTTAGATAAAGAAGATTGTGAATCTATCTGTATTTAATAAAATCTCAAAGTTCACAGTGTAATGCAATCATGCAATTTACAATATATGCACAACACATCATTGGCAGTCATCAGTACATTGCACATACAGCCATTCCATACCACTAGAACAGGAAGAAAATGTTCTGCTTCATCCCTTAAAAATTAAAAAGAACATGTTTATTTCCGTAATAGCAAAATATATGGAGTCTAGGTCTTGCCCTACATCCTTAGAGATCCCCTCTCATCTGAACTACCTTCAAGACCATCAGATCCTGGAATATCCCTAGGAACAGTAACATATTACATATGTGGTGTTCAAAGAAAACATAGAGGTGGAATAAAATTTTTATTTTTTTATTGGAAATCAATAGCTTTCATTCTTTCTTCCTTTATTTTCTCCATGCTTAAGTTCTAGTGACTTAATTGGTTCCCCAGGGAAGTGGCCACAGCATCAAGCCGGTCAGGGTTCAAGAACGCTCTCAGGCACATAGTGTGATTCTTGGGGCATCCTGGACAGGGCCAGGAGTTGGAATCAGTGATCCTGATGGGTCCCTTCCAAATCAGCATAGTCTAGGATTCTGTGATTCTATAAATTGCAAATGAGAATTAAGAAAGAAGAGCATCATGTCTGACACCATTCTCACTTTTAAGAGATTAATAACTCAGATGAACAGCATCAAAGTACCAATTTTCTTCTAGTAGTTCAGTTCATTTTTGTTAACTGTGTTGTTCATCCAATATATTCAAAGTCCATTTAAAAATACAATTCCTAAGATAAAAAACCCACATGCTTCAGCAGGGAGCAGCCGGCCCTTTTCAGCCCCTGTCACAGTAGTGGTCATCTGTATTTCCTGTTCAACCATGGAAAAGCTTGTGAGGAAAAGGGAGAAAGTTAATGGCAAATAAATGGGATCATCACTCTGCAATTTCTTCTACAGCAGTTATTTTATCTAAAAGGCACAAAAGAAAAGCAAATGGGAACAGCAGGTAGGATATTCAGAGAGGGTCATTGCTTCTGTGTTATATATTATACATATATGTGTGTGTGTGTTATATTGTGTGATATACACAGGGACAGAGCATGGTCACCATTAGCAGCCTTTGCAAATGAGAGACATAAATTCTAACAATCAACACAAGTATACAGTCTGCACATCAAGGAGGATCCTATTAAAAAATCTATTAAAGAATATCAATGATGATATACTTGTCGTTCTGCCTCTATATTTTTTTAGGCTACTGTCCCCTGTAATTCCCTTGTTTCTTAGTTAGTTGGAAAAACTTGCAATTGAAAGGTGACAAGAGGCTCTTCTGATAAAAATGCAAACTTCTCAAGAAATTATGATAGCTTTTTCCTCCTGAAACACAAGGATATGAAACACAAATAATTAGCATGGATTCATGCAAAAAAGCCCTGACCAAAAGCATACGATGATCAGCCAATGAAAAGGAAAATGAGATGCCACTGTTACCTTAACATGGCATTGTAAGATAACAAAACATATGCAACATTTTTTTCACTCAAGTGAAAGCACTTCTCCCTCTCATCTGTCAAAACTATACTGTTGACTGCGGTGTATTCTCTCCAAGTAATACATTCTAGGGCAGAAGCGTTCCACTTCCAAAATGTGATTTATCTACTTGTTTACTGAAGCACACGCTGATTTCCCATGAGAACAGTGAAGAGATGGCTCCCTAACTGCAGTGTAAGTAAAAATATTGGAGAAATTATTAACAGGCAATTTCTGTGCCCAGAACATTGAAAACATCCATTGATATCAACAAGAAAAAGCCTCTGTTGGATTTTCTGCATCTGTGAGGGAATGTGTATCAGTCACTAAACTGTGGGAAGAGGAGGTACTCCTTAATCTGCATTACTCAGGAACATGAGGCACTCCTTCCTCTTCCTTTCTCCATATACAAACGATAATTCACCAGAAAGGTTTGGGTCAGAGATCTGGCACAAAACTTGTCCATAAGGTCTCCAAGCCATGATGTTCAGCAGAGTGACTGCTTTTGGTGTGGCAATAGCTCTGCATGCACAGACAGTATAAATCCTAAGCAGCCTTATTAGCCGAAGCCAAAATTGTAATACCAATTTCACAGCTCAGTCCTATTTATGCAATTTTCATTGTGTTCAGAGCTGGTTGAGGCACCATACTTCACAGTGAGCCTGGAAAAAATTTTCAGTCTTTAGTCTGGCCAAATTATTCCATTGAATTGTGAAACTAAGTCTATTTATTCTGCTTTTGAATTAAAGTATTGAACTAGAGTTATACAGAATAGTTGATGATGCACAGGAAGTTGCATGAAGTGTGAGCATGAGCAACAAAAAGGTTAATATACACTTAATAAAGCATCCATGCCATGACTGCTCTTGAAAGCAAGACCTTACAAAAACCCCTGTGCTACAGCACTTGGAACAAGAGTTGCACCCAGAAAGGAGACTAGGGAGCAAAGGCAGAAAACCCCTCTAAGACAGGTTTTTGCTAATGAAAGAACTAGAATTCCTGTGAACTAAAATTATGATACTTGTTAGATTAATAATATGAATTCATACTTGGTAGTTTCTGCATGACCACACCTGTGACCTTTCTTCTTGGTTTCTGTCTTAGCTTACTGTAGTGAAACTGTCAAGTCCTTTGTTAATAGCTTGCTATAGATAACGACAACAATGTATTAGGTATAATTGCAGAATTTGTCATAGCGTGTAAAAAGTACTGATGCGGGAGAAGTGCCTTACACTATTACTTTTTTTTCTGCATTTTTCTAGGGATGTGGCATTATTAGAAGTCTAATATTTTATTGGTAATAATTCAGTTCTATGGATTTTTTTTTTAATTTCTTTTGTTTCTTAGCAATATGTATCTCATTTTCTGGTCAAAACCGTGTACTGATAAGAAACATGAAAAATCAGTGTTACGAAAAAATTCAGACTTCAGTCCTCAGTTGGTTACACATCCAGTACCTGAAAACTAAACAACATGGTATGCCTTCAGTGTATGACTGGAAGACCCTACATCCTGGTGACCTAACAGGCAGTAATGTCGGGATTCATTGTACTGAAAAGGTCTATGTTTTTCTTTTCATCTTCCTGCCTATGTGTAACATATTTCATTGCATTTACAGATGCCAACAAAGATTCCAGAGGATCTGTCTAACCAGTATGATTTGAACACTGAGCACTGAAGACGCAGAATGAGCTAGCAATCAACACAGCAAAATCAATTCAAAGACAGTACTCCTGAAACCATACAAGAGCAATGTTCTTGAAATAAAAAAAAAGTGTGTGGGCACTAAAAACCATTTAATATTGTAGTCACCTGGAAAGGCTTGCTGAGCACTAGGCCTAGTGGTGTAAGCTGATACAAACAAATGATAAAAGGAATTTTATATCTCTAATAATACTTACATACAAGCTATAAATACATAAAATCTGAAGTTTTATCTATGCATTATTTGGAACACACTCCTGCAGGTGGTTAAGGCAATAACATGAAGCATACACGTAGAAGTTTCTTTCCCAATTTCTTTCTCAGGAAAACCAGAAACCTGGAGGTTCTTGGACAGGGAGCAATACAGAAACAGGCACTCTGCTCTGTGTTTTGTTTCATGTTTTGCATGTTTTGCAGTTTTTGTTGCTGTTGGGGTTTGTTTGGTTGGGTTTTTTTTACTAAAGAATAAATTCCAAATACCTACTGCAACGAAACAGAAGATATTCCAAACATCAAAGACCTTAGCTTGCAGGCTTTATCGCTGAAAAGCATATGCTAACACAGGTTTCATGTTTTGAATGTTACAGTGCCTTATCTGTGAATAACCAGAGTTTTCAGATTAGCAAGAAGGTCTGTGCCTCCTTGGGCACCTGTGTAAGGACAGAAAGGGGAAGATAATTTTCTCTGAAAGTGAGGTACTAAGAAGTTATTTGAGAGTATTGTTTTCCACACTTGAAACAGATATCCAATGGCTGCTTCCTGAAAGCTCAAATTGTGCACACACAGACCTGTGTGGTGGCTACTCCCACCCCGCACCTGCCATACCTAATAGCAGGCATTGAACTGTGGAGGCTGAACTGTAACCGATCACCTGATCGCAGGGCTGCTCCATGTTTTGAAAAAATAAGTTGGCTGATATTGGCAACACAGATAGTAAAAAACCCTCTTGTCTCATGTGTGCAACCCTGCCAGGGTATTACAGAGGTAGGAAGCTTGATATCTATATTAAACCAAATAAAAATTAGTTCATATGCAGAAATAACTTGATCACTCAATAAATCTGAGAAAATGTCCACCTAGAACAGGGCAAGGTACAAAGCTCATTATTCTTCAAATGTTCTTTTAAATAGAAACAACCTACAGGAAACTATTTCTTTGGTACATACCCTATTTTCAAAAATGCCTCCTAGTTATTCATCAGTAGTATGTTCTTTTTCAGGAAAGTAAAAAATATTGTAAGCCCTATAATATCTCTCCTGATAGGAATTCAAACAACAAAAGAGTGCTAATAACTTTGTGGTATAAGGGCTTGTGCGTGAGAGTTTATTAAAGACATTACTCACAGGGACAGTTTCATGAAACAGACATACTATTGTTCGTAAATCCAAACTTTGACCAATAAAAAATGACAAAATGTTATCAGCAACCAATGTCATGCTTTTCTTCTTTCTTTCAAGCAACCCCAGGAGATATCTTAAAGACAAATATGGTATATTATTCATTTTTATCACTCAGTAACTTTGAGGTCAAGAAGGCAAAAGAAAGAAAATAATGTACCTCTTCTCTAATTCCATCACTCCTATTTTCCTCATTGTCCCTGAAATAATAAAAATGTGCATGATTTTTTCACATAAACAATCAATCAATGAGGAAAAAAAACAAACAAAAAACAGAAGGAAAAGAAAATTTAAAAAACCCCCTAAACCCAGGAATTAATGTTTGAAGTTTAATTTCTTGTATGTTTCCTAGGCACAACCACAAACTAGGCACTGCAGCAGTCATCTGCAATGCAGCCTAAAAAAAAAGTAACATTGACTTAACACTCACTGACATCTCTAAAAACTCTCAAATTCTTCATTTATTGAAGGACAAAGCCCTCTAAAGGTGTGCTGGTTTTAAAAGTAAACCGGCAGGAGAAATGAATTCAACTCAGAAGAATTTAGAAGTCAGAACTACAATTTAATAAAAAGATTACAATGTACGCTGATACAAAGGAAAATTGGTTTCAGCCCTCAAAACCCAGTTGTACAACCCAGCCCCCTGGGGCACAAACAGTATGGTGCTCACCAGCCCTTGTGCTGAGCACCACGTGGTCCCCTGAGTCCAAAGCAAAAAGAAAAAAAGGAAAACCTGTTTTCCTTCCAGAAGGTTGGTGGTCGCAGTCTGGTTGAGAATGGTAGCTGCAGTCCTGTTGAGGTTCTGTTCCTCCTCTCAGTCTGATGAGTGAGTGAGTGCCTCAAGTTCCAAAACCCCAAGCTTATATATGCTTGGGTTCAGATAGGAACACCCAGTACCTCTCCCAGGGTGAGGGTTTTCACAATGGGCAATTTACTCACTGAGTCACAGGATATTTTTGGTCTACTTGATGGCCCATTAGCAGACATGACCCCTCAGGTTGGGTGTGAAGGTGTTAATGACTCCTGGAGGGGAGTTATCACACCTGAATCATTGGTGTGAAGACAGGGAACCTTCTTATCTCTGTTTTCCCATGCACACAGTTCATAGCCTGAGGTGTCAGGTGTGTCCTAGGCAGCTGTTGCAAACAATGCATCGTTAACAGTTCATGATAAATGGCAGAGAGGGTATGGAATACACAGTTCCAGTTACATTCCCACAGTGATAAACTGGTCCCAGCCACTATAACTAGGACAAAAGGATACTGCACTCGCAAATTCAGACTGTCTAGAGTAACACAGTACCATTTTCCAAACAAACCTTTGAAGATGACAAAAGTTAGAAAAACATGTAATAAAAGCATTGAAGAATTATTCTAAATCACAATTACACAGCATTTTCAGAATTTTTCTTTAATTTTTAAACCTCTTTTACCTGTACACCCCATGTTACTTTGTCTTCCTTGTGGTTCAGGTGGTCCTCTTGGGCGCTGAAGGAGAGAAAAGACGAATCTAGTTGTTTACATTAATGATGTTTACACAAGATAGCAGCTAATTTATCTGTTAGAGAGATCTGGTCCTGTAGTCCCAGAAAGTCTTCCTCTCAAGAACTGTGGTGCAACTAAAGTCTGTGATTGACTGCACATCAGAGAAGTTGCAATACAGAAATGTGCAACTGCAAGATCTGTTGGGGAATTTCTTGCACAAAATGGTCATCTGAACAACCCTGCCTTGCTAGATGCATTAATGCTGCAGGGTCCTTTAAGACTGCAGCGAAAAGTTATTTTAAGGAGTGTCCATGGAGATCAACAAGGAGAGGAATGTAAACTTACAGAAGCTGCATCAGAAGATTGAAAAACAGAGAGTGTTCACAAGGACTTTATTTTGCACCAATAGAGTTCTGTGTTATTCGCATTGACCAATCACAAGGTGGTTTGCAGTGTGTGTGTAGTATGTGTGTTATCTGGGTTATTTAAGGCGTGTTTTCACAACAATAAAACGGCATTACTTGATTGCATCAGTTGTGTAGTGGTGTCCACTAATATCCCTCACAATAAAGATCCTCATAATTCGCTGACCTCCCATTGAAAGATCAAAGATATCATCAGTATCCTAGTAAATGTGAAAATATTTAAAGCTCTTCTGTTGTAATTTTGAAATTTTTTTACTTGTATGCATCGTCCTGTTAATATTCACATTACTCTTGCAATCCAAAGTCTACAGCTACAATTATGACAAATCTGTCTCCTGTAAAAAAGTGTTACTATACTGGTGCATCTTAAATTTGAAACTACATACAACTACAGAAATCTCAGAGGGGAACAAATATTCATGTGTCTGGTTCACAGGAGGTCCATGAAAAATTTTTGCTTGCATGTATGATGAAAGTAAAGCAAATACAATTCTCCCCTTACACATTCGCAGGTCTAGTTTTGCAGTACTGCATTTTATTATCCCCCACCTCAAATCTCACACCTTGATCTTGTTCTATTGCCATCCAAACTCAGCTTCAGCTATGGTGTATAAAATTTTCTTTAACCTCTCAAGCTACTGGTCAATACTTAGTGCAAAAATGGTGAGCAAAGTTTTTTTTTTTCCCCATTAAAATTTGCATTAAAAAGAGATAATAAAATACCAGTATTCTGGGGAACAGATGTGTGCATCTCAAAGAGAATGCAGAGCAAAGCCAGTCGTATCTTCAACTCAAGGCAGAGTCCTCTGAACATCCTCTCTGAGGGAGGTGAAAAGCATGGCCATAGTCAGAAAGTTGAAGATGCTGGTTTTAACCTTGCATATGTAACAGGAAGAGCCAGCTCTATTGAAGCACAGATCCATCCTGCTTTTTTTTTTTCTGCCTGGGGGAAAGAGGAATGCACTTAACTTACCCATCTATTGATCAAATGGTTACTATTTAAAAAACCGTATTTTGAACTGCTATTAACTCTGAATGAATGGGCATGTTTGTGATTTCAGGAAGGCTGGGTGTCTTAGATTGATACGCCATTATTTTCCATTAAGGGTTTTCATTATTTTTTTTTAAAGTAATCTGCTGAGAAAAACTTTTTACAAAACATTAAGAGATTATTCAAATTCCACCAATTTTAGTGGGAGCAAGACTGCATTCTGAAGTTTGGTTTATGTGAACTTATTTTATCTGAGAAGAAGAAGAATCTGTTCTTGTGAGTCTACTGATGACAGAATACTTGGTCAACAATTAATTTCTTTTTCAGTATTATGAGCATGCTATTTACTAAACATGCATATATAAAAACACATGTATGTGTATATAAGTGATTAGGAAACAATTGTCAGTGTAAACTACTGCAATGCAGTATTTCTGGGCATGAAGCCAGTAACTCTTTTAAAACTCTGTCAAGGTTACAGCCAAGTACTTAATTTCCACACGAGCTCGGGCTCTGCTGATCTCCAGAGTCTACTGCACTCCATGACAGATATTGGGAGTTAATTTAGGCACAGGTCAGTTAGGAAGGCAGGACCAGAACAATGATAGGATAATTGCAACAGGGTCCTCACTACTAGAACTTTTTTTTTTTTTTTTGCCAATGCTGGCAGACCTGAATTATTTAGAGAGCTGGCCTTTGATGGCCCTTTGGACGTGGCCTTTCTTGGGGCTGTGGCTGCTAGAACTGCCTTGCCTTGGGAATTCTGTGGCCATTCAGGGACTTCTTGTCACTGAAAGTGTAAAGAGAAGAGAATCTCAGAACTTATAGTTGTGGATTAAATTAGCCAGGAAAACTAATTAAAGAAGGGGAATTACATGGTATTTCCCCCTTAGATTCCTCTAGAGAACACTTGGTGTTTTCCTTCACATCACTATTACAGTAAAGCCTTGTCCTCCTTTGCTGTAGATCTAAGTTAATTGGTTTTCCATGTGTTTTCAGCTATTTGTACAGGCTGGCAATAAATACCTGGAAAGGTGTAATACATGGCTTCTACCTAACAAATGTTTTAATTCAAAAAAGAAATCAATCTGTCCCTGTTTTTCACCATCAAACACTGTATTTCTCAAATGAAATTGAGATGATCTTCCAATAGACACACTTTGGAGCCAGCAATAAGATTTTTATTTTTTTTATTTATTTACTAATTTTTTCAAAAAGCAGGGAATGTGATCTGGAAGTAAGTAATCCTAGATTTTCTATAAGATCTTAAAAACTGCTGACAGACATTCCTGGGGCATGAAACATGCATTCATGCAGAAAGCAAGCAGTCTGGGCAGAAATGGGTCATACAAAATGCCTCACTACACTATCTGACTCCAGAAAGCAGTGAATGCATGTGACAAAGGTGTCTAGTTATGCTCAGGCTAGCTGCCTCTAAAGTCATTGGGATCTTTCCTTTGGCTTCAAGTGGGAGACCCAGTGATGTACACCTGCTAACAGACTGTCCCATAGAGTTATTGGAGATGAGTGCTGCTAGGGGACTGCCAAAAAAGTTGGTATATGGGTTCAGAGACTGTTTGTGTGGGAACCAAGAGCAGAAAGCTTACCATGTAGAAAAGAGCACAAAGATCAGTCTGGGAAGGTAAAACAGACTGTTAGGAAATGTTGACCTTGTACAAAGTAAAGGTGATACCAATGACCAGAAGGTGACACCTGCATCAACTTGAACCTGCAGAGAAACCTCCTTTGACTAAAGACCCTAACATGGCATTACTCTATCAAATCAGCTTCTCAGTTCATGAAAACTCTTGGATTTGTCATTGATGCCTGATACTTAATTAACTTAATTGCCTGATACAACATTGGCACCATCTTCAAGGGCTTGGACAGTGCCTTCACCTGCCAGGCCTGACAAAGATCTGGACTGTGATTACCCAAACATGAAATCATCAGCCTTCACAAAACTCTATCACAGCCTGCTACTAGATTCCTACAGTAACACAGGCTTTGCTCAGAGATTTAGCCTAGTTGAGGGGAAGAGGAGAGATAGGCAAGAATGGCTGATGACAACTATAACACAGCAAAGATAACTTGCAGCCCCTGGAGTACTGCACACTGGAGCAGGTGGATGCCTGAGGGAGGATGTAACCCTGTGGGAAGGCCAGGCTGGAGCAGGCTCCTGTCAGGACCTGTGGTCCCATGGAGAAAGGAGTTCATGCTGAAGCAGGTTTGCTGGCAGGACTTGTGGATCTATAGGGGTCCCACGCTGGAGCATTCCCAAAGGACTGCACCCTTTGCAAGGGAACCCACACTGGAGCAGGGAAAAAGTAGGAGTCCTTCCCCTGAAAAGAAAGGAGCAGCAGAGACAAGGTGTGATGAATTGACCAGAACTGCCATTCCCTGGCCACTCGGGGAGGGAGGAGGAGGAGGTAAAGAACTCAAGAATAAACTTACGCCTGGAAAGAAGGAAGGGGTAAGGAAAAGGCATTTTAAGAGGTGGTTTTATTTTTCATTACCCTACTTTGATTTGGTAACAAATTAAAATAATTCCCCAAATCAAGCCAGTTTTGCCTGTGACAGTAATTACTGAGGATTTATCTGCTTGGCCTGCTTAATTGCAGTGCATCTCACATCCTTGGATACCTTGTGTGATAGTGTCTATGGTTAAGTCCACTCCTCAATCATGAACCCACCTATATGTTACATCTCTTCCAAGGTGACATGGGCCCACCAAACTAGAAATAACTCACTGTTATGTTGCCAATCCAAAACCACCTGAGCTACTTCAGTGCTAGCACCCTGCTCCACCTGTTGTTTGATGTTTTTCAGTGGCCCAGCTCATGGATATGTGAGCTTTTATGTGAGATACCTTCACAACCAGGTTCTCCTCCCGGGCAGCAGATCTTGCCACAATGCACCAGCCCAGATGGGTTTAACCCTGTGCTGTCAATTATTCTGCTTCTGTTACCACAACCAGCCCCACAGGGCATTTGCCACCATCCAGGAATCAGTATGAAGTACTGGCCACTTCTCTCATTCAACATTGTCTAAGGCCAACTGGATGGCAAACTGACTCATCTCATCCTTCGGCAGTATCTGCGACTTGTGGTAGGGGACTCCATACAGCTCCTTTCCATCTCAAACGCTTTCCCACAAGATTGCAGGATGCATCAGTAAACAAGGCAATTGGTTCTCACTTTCTGGTTATTAATTATGGACTGGGGACTCTTCACCATGTGTTACTTCCTCCTCTGGTGAAATTCCAAAATCTTTGCCTTTTGGCCAGTCCATGATCACTTCTAAGATTCCTGGATGACTGGGGTTTCCTATCCAAGCTCATTGTGTGATCAGTGTGACACACTCCATGTAGCATCAGTTGCATAATGTGTGTGTAGAGGAGACGCTCCCTTGGAACGCCCAACCCAACACAGGTAACTGGGGTGCCAGGAGAGGCTCTTCTACCAGGAGGAGCTCACTGCTGTGTGTGTGATTCCTTTGAATCAGAGGAAAGCCTACATTTTTTAAGGGAAATTTTAAATTTTTATTTAAGGGGAGTTGACACATATTGTTCTGTATCCAGTGGCATCTATCTTCAGATATAGAATATATGTATTTTTTTCACTTAATTTTTTCAGTAAGAAACATTTTCTGTATCATTTTTACAGCTCTTCTTCCAGTTTAATTTTTTTTTCAAAGAACTATAAAGAAAGCTGCTGCTAGATCTACTCTTGTATCTTGTTGTAGGTGAATACAGAGAGGAACAAAACTCCAGGTGAGTACAGCCATCTCTGCAGAGTGGCCCAAAAAGTGACAAAGTTAAATGCACCATGACTTCTACAGACATAAAATGGGCAACAGCAAAGTTTGAGTAGGTCAGCAGAGTGTGAAAGTACAGCTAAGTCCCACACTCCTGCACAGCACTCCATTTATTATCTTTACTCAGAAGATGTCCTCAGGATCTTTTCTTTCACTCAAGAGCAACCATGAAAATGTAATTTTATAAATGAAATGCATTTTTCTAATATCTGGTGACAAGGAAAGGGGACCAATGCTTACTGACAAATGAGATGCCACACCATGAGAACATGATTACGTCTGTTTCATGAACTAGGAGCAGAAACATATTTGAGAATGATTGATTTTATTCATGTTGTATTATTTGGAAAAGAAAAAGAAGCCAAGAATGATTCTGTGGTAGGAAATCCTTTAAATCAAAGTGAAGTAAGTCCTAGAAACTCTGTCATCTGAGATCTAAATGCTTTTTGGTATTTTCTATTGAACAGGGTAAATGTAAGCAAACACATCAAAACATGCTGACATTACTGTCTTGAATCCAAAGTTATTTCACAAAAATCTCTAAGGTATTGTTTTATTTTATGGAGTATATTTAGAAAGTGCATATTTTCATATTTATGGAAGACAGTCAAGTTTCAATATTTTTATGCCTTTAAAAAAATATGTTGGCTAACAGAAATTTCTCAGTACTCAGTATGTTATATCAGGTCAATGGAGTATTAGCCTAAATTTTATTTTCACAATTAAGTAGCCAGGTTATGACTTTATAATCAAGTATTCATTTCAAATGAAATGTGGGAGCCAAATGACTATGTAAAGCCTTCTCTTTGAATCCCTTTTCCACATTCCCCTGATAGTCCAACTGAAGAATTAAAGTAATTTAAGTGTCTCTGCACTACAAAGACTCTATACACAAGAATCCACATTCTTCTTGTGTTTCAAATCTATTTCTATTGCCTCCACAGCCCCCACACCAGAACTGACCGCACTTTTTCTGTTGTGTCATAGTACCACTTCAAAACGTAATTCTGACATTCTCCACTATTTTGAAAAAGGTTACACGAATGTGGAAAAGGGAAATGAGACAGATTTAATGAAAGAAAGGTCAACCTTTCTTAGCACTGTAAATTCAGGGAAAAGTAACATTCAGTGCAACTATCAGACAAAAGAAGTAGCCAGTGTTCAAGGTCTCAGAAAGATTCACTGAGTATTCATCTACAAATCCACAGTGCCAGCATTGTTTGAAGACCCCCTTCTTATGGTTGCTTTAACCAGAGAGTGGCTGAGAGATTTTCAGTGACATAAACAGAAGGAATGCTAAAAGATTTTTAGCCTTCTAACATAGACTTTTTATTAAAATGATTGCAAAATGGCTATACCTGGTCCGTAGGGACTAAGTAAGTAAACCTTTTAATACTTTTTCTCTTCTTTATTCCAACTTGTTATACTGATATCCATCAATAAAATTTCATAAACTAACATACAGGAGTTGTTAAACTATCCATGGTAGTCTGTTAGCCAAATCCAATAACAATATAGATTTAAATTGTATAAATTGGCAAAGTAGGCGAGGGTAGCATACTTTGTAGCAATCTGGCATTCAGTAAGAACAGATCTAATCATCTTTCACCAATTTAAATTCAGAGTTACTCAAAAGAAGACAGAAGGGCAACTCTAGGCTTTGGTGCCTGTACAACATTGAAGGGGAAGAACTGAGAAGTAAAGCAAAATACTGATAAACTATCCAGCTTAAAGATTTAAAACTATATAACCTTCTCCTAATCAATTGAAAAGCAATAATCTCAAGCAATAGAGCAGTAAAAAGTATCTCTCTCAAAAGACAAGTTCATGTCTTTAGAAGTAAACTGTCGGGTCACTAGTTACAACACAGGATTGGGAAAGGCAGTTCATACATCTCCTATGAGTGTCTTTGGTCACTTTTCACATCAGAGCAATAACCCTGACTATTTCGTCAAAGGAAATATTTTATTTGTAAAGTATAAACAGTGACATAACTTCCTGTCATTGAATTTCCTGTGTGATCACAGAGTTCATGAACTGGTTAATGAGAGATTAACAAGAGTGTACACATGCATTTAGGCAACGGGACTAATTCCTTTGGTGATGAGTAAGTCTGTCATGCACTGTGGTTCTGTGGCATTCTAGCTCTTAATCAAAGATCCAATATTAAACCAGTACTGCAAAGGCATTGGTCCTCTCTCACCAGGGATGGGGCTACCGGACATTCCAGAATCATTTCTGAGTGGAGAGGGACGAAAAACAAAGGGATGAGAGCTGTAGCAATGAGCTACCACACTCGAAACTGTGCAGATGCCTTTACTTTTTTTTTTTTCTTCACATAAATTCTCTCTAATTGTAGTTTCAACAATAAAAACACTCCACAGTGTTAAAAGAATGTTGATGATGAATAATCTCAGTCAGCTTCCCATACCTGTATCAAATGTCAAATCCGCAAAGAAAAAATGCATAATTAGGAATCAAAGTAAAGAACATGAAGAATATTTATTTTGATACCTCTGCTGAGGGATCCTGTTCTTCCTACAGGAACAGACTGTATCAGAGATATATTTAGTTCCTCCATGTTGAACAAAGTTAGCACTGGGAGTAACTCAGGAATTACAGTGCAACTTGGGATTTAAAATGATCATCTGCTTTAGTAAGGTGGTGTTATAGTTTCAGATTTTGTTAGGATTTTTTCTTTCCTCTCCTGTTAACATGACCTTTGGGGGGTTGACACTGCCTCCGCCTAGCTAACTATCCAAATTCCACCTTGATGGCCCTAAGGACAGTTCTTCTGTTTTTTGTTTGGGGAGTGGTTTTTTTTCCCTTCACTTCACTTCTTCGGGGGAGGCGGAGGAGACGGAAC